>OZ023263.1:232439864-232532364 GCA_964006375.1 Tillus elongatus
GGCCTTATTTGTGAAGTATATAAGGTATAGAAATTATCTGGTGAAAAGTATTTGCGAGCCCGGAAGGAGAAACCTAATTTCTTAACAGCCGCTTCTGCAATTGATGTGACATGTTGGTGCCAGTTGAGATTTCGATCCACAGAAATGCCAACAAGTGAAAAGGACCCATTACTTTAAATAACTTGGTTGTTCATTGTGATGGGTCTAGGGCTGGTGTATCTCTTATGATATAGAAAGCAAGACTCAGATTTGGTGGAGTTGAATTGTACAAGATTTCTACTACCCCAGTCTAATATGTTTTGGAGATCCACAGAGACAGAACCCTCCAAGAGTCTGCGATCCTCATCTAATTGAGCTAAAGAGACAGGCTTAGAATATTGTATATTTGAGTGGAGGGTGCTGTCGTCCGCGTAACTGTGGATTGGGTTGGATGTGCTAGAGATGAGGTCATTGATGCGGAGAAGAAACAAAGTAGGGGCTAAAGCTGAACCTTGAGGGACACCTGCATTAATTGGATACAGTTTAGAGGAATGGCCATCCACGACAACAGAAATGCTCCGGTTAGAGAGGAAATGTGCTGTCCAGGTACAGAGTTTTGGTGTTAGGCCATAGGCCGGAAGTTTACTAAGCAGCGCTGCGTGACAGACCTGGTCGAATGCTTAGGATATGTCTAGAGCGACAATCTGGGATTCACCGTGTAGTTCTATAGACTTTTTCCAAGAATAGGTGACAAAGGAAAGGAGGTCGGCAGTTGACCTGCGCTGATGGAATCCATACTGACTGTCGTGGATTAGACTGTGTTTTTCAAGAAATTTTAGTAATTCGGTGTTTATATAGTTTTCCATCACTTTAGAGACGACTGACAGGAGAAAAATAGGCCTGTCGTTGCTAGTAAGCGCTTTGGATCCTTTCTTGGGGACAGGTTGTACTCCAGCAGTTTTCCAGTTACTAGGGAATATGCCTTTATTGTAAGATGTCTGAAACAGACGAGTCAGGACAGGAGCAAGTTCTGGTGTGCATTTTTTAAGAACAATTGCTGGGATCTCGTCAAGGCCAGAGGCTTTCCTGGTATTAAGAGAAGAGAGCATCTTTCGTACCTTTTTAGTTTTTAAATGATATCCGTTATTTTATGCGCGACATTAGGGACTGTTGGTGGTTGAACATTTGGAGGTGGGTTGAGAGTAGAATTGCCGGCGAACAACGAGGCAAAAGGTTCGGCCTTGCCCAGGGCGGTAGAAACAATTTCATGCCCTGAAACAAGAGGTGGAAACGTGCTTTTGCAGAAATTATTCCCAATAGATTTAGCAAGAGTCCAGAAGGGTTTGCTGCCGTTGAAGCTTGAGAGGACTTGATGTGGTTATTAAACGAGTTTTGGCCTCAAAAAGAATGCGGGCATAGCGGTTTCTTGCCTCGTTAAATGCTTGACGGTTTTCTTGACTCGGCTTGTGCAGAAGCCTTTTGTGAGCTTTGACCATTACAAGTCTGGCCTTGTCACAGGCTTTAGAGAACCAGGGCTTTTGAGTGGCTTAAGAGGTTTTCTGTGTACGTGGAATAAATAATTCCATGCCAGCTTGGATAATTTCGGTGACGTTTTGTTAGATATTAGAGGGGTCAGGATGAGAGAAGCAGACAGACGCCCATGCAAATGAGGTAAAGTAATCCCGCATTTCGTCCTAGTTCGCGGAGTTGTAGCGCCAAACGATACGTGGGTGTGATGACTGTGTGACCTCGGGTTGCATTGCGCAGGAAGCAGTGACCATGCCGTGGTCTGAGCGATCAAGGGGGACGGTGACTGATGTCTTATAACATTCAGGTTTTGTAGTAAGAAGGAGATCCAAGGGATTTGAGCTGTGTGTTGAAATGCGAGGAAATTAAGTAGGTTGCCGAACCATATTGGCTAAAGCATTGCTGACTGCAAAGGCCTCCGCTGCTCTCCCTTGTGGATCGGTTTTTGAAGATCCTAGCCATTCCTTATTACGGACATGGAAGTCACCAAAAATAGTGACCTCGGAGGAAGGGTATTCAGAAATCAGATGGTCGGTTTTTTTAGAAAGGTAGTCGAAGAGCTGGACAAAGTTGTTGTCAGAAGGTGACCGGTAAATGCAACAGATGAATTTAGTTGCAGCCCTGAGAGGGTTTCATCCAAAGTATGTCTTTTCTTCCAACTTCTAAATTGGGGAGCCTGGTTCAGGGTAGATTGCTACGGACGTATGCGCACACGCCTCCATGCAATCTAAAGGAAGTAGGGAGCTCATACCACGGGAAATTAAGGTGATTAGTGGCTGTTTTGGCACTGATTTGGGTTTCGTTGAGGAAGAGGAGTTGGGGCCTATTAGCCTGGAGGGAATGGTGGACGGAGTTCAGGTTAGAATTTAGGCCACATATATTCGAGAAGGATATGTTAAATCTTGATGCCGGCGCTCCCTGTACACCCCTCTCCTGGAGATCCGCATGGAGGGGTATTTTATCTCCGGAATTGTTTGTACATGGAGGAGCCATCATAATTTTTGTTTAGAAGGGAAACCGACTCATACACCAGAACTGGAAACATCCGTTGAGACTTCACCGGCCCCTTAATGTAAGGGGTGGTACCTACTCGGGCGTGAAAAAAGCCTTTACTATCACGTAAAGGAAAAGTCCACTACCACCTGCCACCGGTTTGCAAAAGTGGCTGGCATTGAAAAAATATCTCTGGATCTAGGACTACCGGGATTTACCCATTAAGCTCAGATAGATTATCTGCGAGTGATTTTGCAACTGCCAACGAACCAAGGCCCCTAGTAGCTGAAGCCGTTCTAGCGAACGCAGTGGATGATTAAGTTGACTGACAGACCTTAAAGATTGGATTCTAAAGCATATACAAGTTACGAGGAATATAACACCTAAGAAGCCACGTGGAATGGAAACTTCCTTAACGTCCAATAACTCGTTTTGTAGCTTCCCTCCGATTCCAAAGAAGAAGGTAAAGTTAAATGCCGCTAAGAGAATGTTTCGTAAACAGAGTTCCGCAATCCTAACATCGACTCCCATGAAAGAAGAGTTGGAGAAAAGGAAAAATTCAGCATGTAAAAAACGAATGTTAAAAGGAATTTAGGTGATACAGATGCCAAATACAAGAACAATAAAAACAAGAATTGGGAAATTAGAAAAAAGAAACTCGAACCGTTTCCCAAAATAAGCGATGGATTTGGCATTACCAACAATATTTGTGCAATAATGAGCTAAGATGACCATTTCAATAAATTTTCCAGTGATGACAAACCTAAAAGGTCTTTAGAAATTTGTGGTATTTGCGGTGAGTTTGGTCGCGATAAGAAACTATGATATCGATGTACGAGTTGTTCTGCTTGGAACTATGAAGCATGCAATGGGGCTGTCCGCGCCGATGGATATATTTGTGATTATTGCGCGGGGTCTTAGATATTCAAACATACATTATTTTATAATTCACAGTGTTAATGAAAGTTTATATATCTCTTCGTAGATAGCCTAGTAATAATTCTTACCCCAATTTTACCTTTCTTATGGTTCCAGACACGACTATCCTGTTTATGTGAATAATTCCTCATAGTGCGCATGCGCACAGTTACCCACCCCCTGGCGTATAATTACTCCGTAGGGTGGGAAACTGCGCGCGTTTTACTTGTTGTTCTTATTGCTACTGACTTTTTACCAATTTAGTGAGGTGTACATCCCATTTTAGATGGCTGTTGATCCCAATACCAAGGTATCTAGCAACCGGACTACAGCGAATATCGATAAAACGGGTCACTAAGTGAAGATTCGAACCTGTGATGAGCACTGACACGCACAATTGGAGAACCAAAATCACCAAAATATATTTTAAAAGACCTAATGATTGTTTCGCTAACCAAGTTGGCGTCATCAGAGGATGCAAATTATCCCAAATAATAAGAATATATATTCACTTATGCTAGATTAAACTCATTATAGTTAGTGGACGTTGCACGGTAGTGAATTTTCATTAAATTTGAATAACTCGAATAAACTTAGAAAAGTTGTACGTAGTAATGTCTTTTCAAAGGTAAGTAATTTTGTTCCTCATTAACAGTTCCAAGTAAATAATATATTCACTTATGCAGCTATATACAGTTACATCAATCTTTTGTTTAAACCGGTTCATTCAGAATAAAAACTTTTCATTTGTAATAGTACATGACTAAAATTTATATACTCTACTAACCTTAAAGTCTCAACTAAAAAAATATGTATTCACAGCTACCTATATAAAACTACATACGATAAAATCAAACATGTAAACTTTAAGTTAACTATTTTGTTTAAGACTGAATTTATATACTTTACCAGCAATTACTGAGCTTATTAAACATCTGGTCCTCATTATCCCAACTAAATAATATATATTCACTTATGCAGCTATATACAGCTATACACAAAATCAATCTTTAAAACCAAAACCGGCCTTGTTCATTCAGAATAAACTTTTATTTGCAATAGTACGTGACTAAAATATATACTTTAAGACCCTGAGCTTATTAGCTTGACCCCCCCCTTTTTTGCTAACATTAAAGTTCCAAACAATATATATATATATATATATATATATATATATATATATATATATATATATATATATATATATATATATATATATATATATATATATATATATATATATATATATATATATATATATATATATATATATATATATATATATATACATATATTCATGCAGCTACGCTGTTTTTCACATAAAATTAGATCCAAAGAATTTGTTTAAAAGCAAAATTAAAAAATCAGATCTGTAGAATCGGGGATTGCTACGGACAGGTTCAAATCCTAATGTGTATGACTGCTAACTGAGCTGTATACATTATGGCCATACCATTTTTGAATCTTCGCGCCAGCGTTAGATTGAACTCACTATGTATTGGTAACATCAAGCAGTTACTTTACGCATTATGACCATTATACCTTTACACCCAACGGTCCCCATCATCTTTAAGCTTTACATTTTCAAATTTTCCGTCATCTCAGGCACTCCCATCACATCTGGTATTGGTTCCCCCCTTGAATCTACATTTGGCTGCCACCGATACGCTTCGCAATTGGCCGCAGCCCCCTCACACCTTAAACCATTAACCATCTCTCAGGTTAGCTCGGTCACATATGGTTAGACTAAGAGTGTCCAGGATAGCTCGGTCACATATGTTTCGTTGGTCAGCTTTCGACTATAGGTGTCAGCTTTACAAATGCCATATATGTATATATGTCAGATTAAGGTATCACAGGTTAGACCGACATCTTTAAAGCTGTCAGACCACTTTATTTAAATACGAAAGCCTCCATCAACGAAATAGCTCGGTCACATATGTTTCGATGGAAGGGTGTACAGGTTAGACCGACAAACGTTAAAAGCTGTTACCTTTACAGGTTAGGCCGCCATCTTTAAAAACGAAAGCCGCCATTTTTAAAAACGAAAACCGCAATTTTTTATACTGTCAGGGGTATATATGTCAGCTTTCGGCTAAGGTGTTAACTGTAGGCATCACAGGTTAGACCGCCATTTTTAAAGACGAAAGCCGCCAATTTTAAAAACAAAAGCCGCCATTTTTGTTCGGCCATCTTGGGGCGTGCCACGCCCCCAAATGGGGATGGGGCTCCGCCCACAAGGGGGCTACTCCCCCTAGAGGGAAGTGGGGCTACCCCCACTCCTGGTTGGCACAAGTGGCGCATTACCTACTTTGGGTTCTCCAAAGTTTGCCAAGTTAGCGTCATCAGAGAAAAAAAATATATTTTCATCCACTGATGACGCTAACATGGTTAGCGAAACGATCATTAGGTATTTTAAAATGTGTCGTGGTGATCTGGGTTCTCCAAGTGTTCTTGATAAAACAGGTATTGTACTGAAAACGAATTTATGTAAAATTAGGCAACTTAGTTTTATAACTCGTGTATGGTAAAAAACCGTCTTATTAAAGTTCAATGTTAAGAGCTTGTCATTAAAAAAATTCAACAGAAAAGAAACCTGTATTCAAATCTCTGCATCAAGGCGTCCCGATTTTTTTATTTCGGTCCTAATATGTGTAGGTATGTATTATATTTGCATCTTTAGAGGCAAATTCAGATGATTGTATAAAATAAGCCACCAGAATTTTATATCGTATTCTCTTGAATGTCTCTGAAGATTGGACTTAGTTAGTTATAGTCCACACAATAATCAAATACACCATTTAAGCAACGCAGAAAATTTTAATGAGCGTATTAGTTTACATTACAGGTGACGTTTGCGGTGAATAAACATTGGCTAAAATTATTCGAGTCAGAGAAAGTAGTGAAAAGTATGACCAGTCCCAGTGAAAGCGTGTGTGTTCAAGTGAAGTAGGGCCTAAGCTATTAATATCTATTTGTTTATATTATTAACGACACACCTGATCGCGAATCCGAGGAATGTATGACTATTTTGTGTCCACCTTGTCTTATTTTCACGATACAATGATGATTTAACTAGACTGAAAATGAAAGTGGTTTACGGTTACCTTGTTTGCCTTCAGATAATAGACGTTTTACCTACATTAATTTATTAAAGCTTATATAAGATGGCATTAAGAATAAGCAATGCATTGTTGCAGTTTTGCATTTTGTTGTAATGGATGTTACAGTAGAAATCTATAGTATAATACGGTATGCGAATTGAGGGAATTATCGTCAACCGCAGAAAATTCAATTTCCTCTTAATAATGAATTTTGGTGGAAAAAATTCACTATGAATAGATCGAGACTTTTGAATTTTTAAAGAATGTCTTTAAATGAACGCGAACTAGGACCCTAGAACCTATCCATACAGCACAAGATATTCGCAGAATGTTCTCACAATGACATCATTCGGACAGTGTTTAAGTCAGTTTAGCGAGCGGTCGTTCACTACTAAGTCAATAGAAAATTATTCAATATTTATATTATGCAAAGTTCTCCTTTTAGTGAATTTTCTTTAAAAAAATTCACTAATGAGGAGATCCCGACTTTTGAATTTTGAAAAAAATTCTTCAAATGAGCGCTATTTGGGACCACTGGAACCCAAATCCGAGGTCGGTTTCAGACTTTATATGTATATATATATATATATATATATATATATATATATATATATATATATATATATATATATATATATATATATATATATATATATATATATATATATATGTGTGTGTGTGTCACACCGCTAACTTAAAACTTATGCGCAGATTTTGATAAAATTTGGTGAGTAATAAGTTCGTTAGCCAGGAAAATCGGACTAGTTTTTCCCGGAAAATTTTGCGTTTTCTTTCGGAAAATTTTTATATCTCCGGAAATAACAAAGTTAGGGCAACCATATTGGGTGTGAGGGTTTATATCATAAAAAGAAAACCATGCACCAAAATTTGTATCTCTACGTTAAAATAAAACAAAGTTATAAACTTTTAAGTTTTTATTCTTAAAACGTCAAAAAAGTCGCGATTCTAAACGTCAAAACTGACATACGATAGAGAACTTACATGAACGGCTATGCAGCGTAAATGTCGTAAAAGAAGTTAAAAAGCCTTAAGTTTCAGCTACAATCTCCGTTGTTCTTTATTTTATTAAATTATTTGCAGAAAATTAAAATAAAATAGACCCTTTATTGTGATGCTTTGGTAGCAGTTTCAGTTATTTATTTAATTTTAAGGAATCAAATTGCGATTATTATGTAGCGTTTTTTTTTTCAATTGTGCAATGTGGAAGTTTTTTATGGAGAAACGGTGTTGGTAAGTAGTTTGTCCTTTCTATGGACTTCTGCAAGGTGAGTTTTTTACAGTTTGCATTTGTAGCTCCGTTGTAGCATGTTTACCTTGCACAGAACCTCAAATTGACTTTAGGTCTCTTAAGTGTATTGTGGAGTTGAGATCACAACATTTGTCCGATGGCTAATGCATGAAGGGGTTCCTCTAAGCATGTTTCTGAAATTTGTTTTGAAAAAACAAACAATATGCTGATCTGCTAATTTACCTATAGATGTTATTAATATTTAAAAAAAATGGAAACAACGCTCGTGCCTGGAATAAAGTTCACTTCGTCATTTTAACTTTAAATGAAATTTCCTTCTCCCGTTTCGCATCCGTTCAACACATTGGGCACAGAAAATATAGGAATTAACTTAAAATTATCATTTATAATTTAAGGAAAATACAATTTGTTCTAGGTGTGCAACGAAAAAATTCACACAAAATAGAATAATTTCTAGATTCTAAAACCTACTGTGACGCTGTAATGAAACAACGTTAAATTAAACGAAAACCATTTCAGGTTAAGGGATGGAAAAATGTTTTAACAGTAAAATAAGCTTTCGTACTCCAAAAAACAACAAGATTCTTATAAGGCGTAATACAATAGTGCATAATGATAGTCCACGGCAACAGTACATGTCATATTCAACTGACAAATTATTTTGATAAATGTCAGATCTACTTTCAAAGTGACATGTAAATAAGTATTTTGACATTTGTAATACAAATGTAGACATGCTCTTCTTCTTACAATCATATTTATTTTTGGCCATCACAATTTGACTCATAGAGTTGGATACAATTTTAGTGACTTTTGAATTTTGAAAAGATTTTTTTAAATGCGCGCGAAGTAGGCCCCATAGAACCCATATCCGGGTTAGTGTCAATTTTTATCTGTTTTCATATATACAGGGTGACGCATTTCTAGGGTAAAGCTCAAAATATCCATTATTATCCAAATATGATAAAAAAAAATTGTATGTTAATTATACGATGTCTGGAGCTGCATCTTATAAAAAAAAACAGCCTAAGACTAAATGTAGATAAGGCAAGTGCTCTGTCTTTCAACTATTTTAGGGACGCAAAAAGGTCTTTCTACCAATAGGACAATGTTCTCGGGAATAGTGAACTTCACTCAAATTCATAAAATGGTTTTCTTTTCATGTTTGTTATTACATAATTAGTTTAGTAGAACTCATGTTATATCCTTGAGACAGGAATAAATTTTTCCGAAAGCTCGGCCTATAATAAAGAGTTTTATTCTACAACTGACGGCTTTCCCACAATTTTTTGATAAAAAGCACTATTACCGTCACAAAAATTTAATACTATATATATATATATATATATATATATATATATATATATATATATATATATATATATATATATATATATATATATATATATATATATATATATATATATCATACCGATAACTCAAAAAATAATAGGCCGATTTTGATTAAATTTAGCAAGTACCTTCCTTTTGCAAGTGGCTTGGACAACTTTGTTAGCCAGGAAAATCGGCTAAGGTTTTCCCGGAAAATTTTGTGTTTTCTTTAGAACAAAATTTATATCTCCATAAATAACAAAGTAAGGGCAACCGAATTTGGTACACGGATTTATATCGCTATAGGTAAATTGCTCACCAAAACTTAACTTTGTAGGTCAAAAGACAAAAAAGTTATAGGCATTTAAAGAAAAATAAATTGGGGTTTTCCTCGAAACGTCAAAGTCGTGATTTAAAACGTTAAAATTGGCAATATTTAGGCAAATAACTTGAATATAGTACGGGCTATGGAAAGAAAATGTCTCAAGAAGAATGTTTTACAAACCCTGAAGTCTTACTTTCAATCATTGTCCTTTATTTTACTGAAATGTTTCCAGGAAATTCATTTCAAATAGACCCTTTCTCTCATGCTTGGCAGTAGTCTTAGCTATAGAGTTTATCGTTTAATGGTATATAATTTTTGTGGAATTTTCGTACAAAATCAATAAAGCTCAATATATCCGTTATTATACAAGATATAAAAAAATGTATACATTAATATAAGTGTCTTGAGCTACATTTAAAAAAATTCTTTCTACAATCACAGGCTGGCCCATAAGTCGTTGGTGATACAAATTTTCTTTTTTTTTTTTTAGTCGAACACGCCTCATGTTATTGCATTTTTGCATTTTCCATTGACATATAATGCATGTTTGTAAGAAAAGAAATTCTGGAAGCAGAAAGTGCGTTATGGTAGCGAATTTTGATTAAATGCTTCATATTTGAAAAGCTCAATTTGCTATTAACCTATAAGGTTGACCAAGAAACGGTTTGTTTCGGGAACAGTTTAAGTTTACTTTCGGAAATTGTTGTACATTTTCAAACAATAAAGTTATTTTGATTAAACATGGCACATTGTTTTAACTATTTAGGTTATACTGGTAACCAAAATGCCTGCTTTCTTTAAAAAAAACACACATATTTGCTATTAAAAACATTTTAATGAAAATTCACTACCATAACGCACTTGCTGCGTCCAGACCTTTTTATTATTGGCTGTATATTTTTTGGATATTTTATTTATAAACTCTTAAGTCTGAAATTGATCTCGGATATGTGTTCTAAGAAGCCTAGTTCAGGCTCATTTAAATATTTCTTTTCTTTAAAATTTTAAATTCTTGTTCTATGAAAATTATCCCATAAAAATAGGTCAAATTATATGTAAGACCAGTAATTTGTTTTTTGATTGGTATTACTGCAAGCTGCTTCTAAAGTGTTTCACATATCAGCCTGGTGACTTAATATGCTAAGCAGGCTTCTTACGATTGTCTTTCTACTAATATATAAATATGCATACAGAGCAGGATTCTCAACAGAAACAGCACTGCACCAACTGGTGCTGGAACTGGAGTATACGCTGGAGAACAGGGAGGTGGCGCTGTAGGCCTTCCTAGACATAGAGAGGGCCTTTAGCAACACCTCGTTCGGATCGGTTCTGGCAGCTGTCCGGGAGCGTGGAATAGAGGAGACCTGCTGCAGGTGGATCGGTTCCACGCTCAAGGACAGGGCGGTGTACACCTCACTCGCGGGAGGGACTCTACTGGCAGGGGTCGCGGCGGGGTCTCCGCAGGGGAGCGTTCTGTCTCCCTTGCTCTGGTTCCTAGTCGTGGACGGCCTGCTGGGGAGGCTCTCAGGAGGGGGGGGGGGTATGAGGTACAGGGCTATGCGGACGACATTGTCATCATAGTCCGAGGAAAGGTCACACAGGCAGTGTGGGATCGCATGCAGACTGCACTGAAAGTGGTGGAAGGGTAGACGGTTGATCAAGGGCTCGGGGTGAGCCCCGAGAAAGCAACCGTCGTGCCGTTTACGAGGAGGAGGAAGTGCGACAGCCACAGAACTCTCACTCTATACGGTAGGAGCGTTCCAATGGTCAGGGAGGTAAAATATCTTGGGGTCGTATTGGACTCTAAACTAACCTGGAATGGTCACATTGGAAAAATACTGCGTAAGGCAGTCATGACCTTAGCCGTCACTAGGCGGCTATATGGAAAAACGTGGGGACTAAGACCTAGTATGGCCCACTGGCTGTACACAAGGGTGGTCAGACCATCGTTAACATACGCGGCACTGGTCTGGTGGCCTAAGGTGACACAATCCAGTGCCAAACAAAAACTAGGCAATATCCAAAGGATGGGCTTGCCTAGGCATCACAGGGGCCATGTCTTCAACCCCAACAGCCGCCATAGAGGTGTTGCTGGATCTGCCCCCCTACACTTAGTAATTATGGGGGAGGCCAGGCTAGGACTATACAGACTAGCCTGCAATGGTAGACTGAAGATCAACCCAGGCTTCAGGGGCCACTGCAAAATTCAGGAGATCGTGAAGGTGCCCATGCTTGAAATGAGGTCAGACTTCGCGAGCCCGCGAATGTGCAGGGAAAACAACTTTACAGTGGAAATCCCCGACCGCGAGGCATGGCGGGAGGAGACGCCGGGCATACCACGGGACGCGCTCGTCTGGTTCACGGACGGATCCGGCGAGGAGCGTGTGACGGCAGCAGGTGTTTATTCGGAAGGACCAAGGGTAAGTCATAGTATTTCCCTCGGAGCCCATGCAACTATGTTTCAGGCCGATATGTACCCCATCCTGCACTGTGTGCGGGAGAACAAGAGGAGGGGCTACACCAACAAGCGAATCCTCATAGCCACAGACAGCCAGGCAGCCCTTAAGGCACTAAGTAGCCCACGGGTAAATTCCTGGCTGGTGAGTGAGTGCCGAGACGAGACGAGCGACCTGGCTGGGCAGAATGAGGTGACCCTCATCTGGGTGCCGGGTCACTCGGGGGTCAAAGGCAATGAAGAAGCTGACAGCCTCGTGAAGAGAGGGTCAGCAGAACCATTTATGGGACTAGAGCCGGCTCTGGGCGTGTCAAAGAGCACTGCCAGGGGAGCCATTAAGTCCTGGGTCAGAAACCAACACAAGGTGTACTGGGCGGACTGTCCAGGGCTCAGACATGGGAAGTCAATAATTGACGGACCCAGTTCAAAGAAAGCTGTGGAGCTGCTAAATCTTAGCAGAGGACAGCTTAGAAACACAACAGGTCTCTTGACGGGACACATGACCGTCAAGAAACACCTGCATAAAATGGGGTGGTTCGAAGGGGACCTCGCATGCAGACTCTGCGGCGAGGAGGAGGAATCAGTCCAGCACATCTTGTGCGAGTGTAAAGCTCTGGACCGCAAAAGACAACTGATCTACGGTCAGTCTAGACCGGAGACAGAGCAATATAAAACTTCACTCTACCAATCGCTGTGCAGACTAGTTCAAGGCACAGTGATTTTGGAATGGGTGGAGTAAGACTAAGGGTATGCACAATCAACCAAAGGTTGCAGTGATATCGAGGCTGAGCCCTGAGGGAACATATATATATATATATATATATATATATATATATATATATATATATATATATATATATATATATATATATATATATATATCTAATCTTCATTCTCTTAATTTATTTATGCGTCTGGTGGTGCTAACGTGGCTGGCGAAACGATCGTCGTGTCTTAAAAATTTGTTGTGGTGAAATGCGTTTTCCAAAGTGTACTTAACAGTGCTCATCAGACGATCCAATCTTCACTCAGACCTAATAAGCGTTAAAATAGTAAAAAAATATTGTCAGTTCATATACACCTGAAAATTTATGACATAATTGACATACTTCAGAGGAAAACAAAATGAAAATTTACATAAAATTTCGTTTTTTATTATTATAGCTATGTTATATAATAACATGTAATGTTATACTCTCTTTGCCGTTGGCATTATATTAAAGTGTGTTTCACGCCATTTAAATTCAGATAATTGTTATTTACATGATATTATGAAAGTTATTGACACTGATTTTATGACTTATAACATATATCTCAATATTTAATATGCAACACAATTAAGAGCAAGGTTAAAAATAGATATATATTTAATAGTTTTAATATTTTAATTTAAAAATGACACAGTGCAAAGGTGCCAATGTGTAATGTTATTGATGTTGGCAATAGTCTTAAAAAACCATGTTTTTAGTTATTAATATCGAATAGAATTGCCAAAACTGCCCTGAACAATTTATTGTATGGTAAAATAATCTTGCACACCTTCCTCTTTTAACCTTCGCTGGTATTCCATATTAACCCAAAAAAGTTTAACATTTCATCGTTTTAGTGAATGTTCTTAAAAACTTTTGAATTTAAAGAAATTTTTTCAAAATTCAAAAGTCGGGGTCTTCTCATTAGTGAATTTTTTTAAAGAAAATTCACTAAAACCATGAAATAATGGGCAAATTTTGATCAAATTTGGTACATACCTTCCTTTTGCAAGTGGCTTGGAAAAGTTCGTTAGCCAGGAAAATCGACTCAGGTTTTTCCGAAATATTAAGTGTTTTCTTTCGAAAAAAAATTATATCTCCGGAAATAATAAAGTAAGGGCAACAAACTTTGGTACCCAGGTTTATGTCATAAAGACTATCCTATGTACCAAAATTAACATTTCTATGTTAGTATACAAAAAAGTTAGAGGTAAGTTAATTTTTAATTAATTGAATCTGATTAAAGAAAGTTAAAACGTCAAAATTAATAATTATGGTAGGAATACGAATGTGAGTGAAAAATACGACACAAAACGACTAACAAGCTCCACGATAGGTGTTGAAGGCGTTATTTTCCTTGATTTCGTTAAAATATAAGCAAAAAATCAAATATAAATAAAAATTGTTTGGTGTAAATATTGAAGACGTTAGACAATTAATATACTACCGGATATACCTGCTACTACATACATCTGTCATGTCGACCGTGGCCTAGTCGGCTATGTCCCTGTACGTCAGATAATCCAGTCCCATATGACGAGTTCTAATTCTAGTTAGTGACTTTACCTTTAATCAATTTTTTTTTAGTCTCATTTCCGTTATCTAATCAAATTGTTGTTGTTCCGATGAATTTTTTAGCCAGGTTTTGTATCAAAAATAATTTAATGAAGAAATGAAGACTTTTAAGACTTAATTCAACTTGAATACCATATGTGGTTGTTTGTTCTTGCCGTAACTTATTAAAACCGTTCCATATTTCATACAGTCTTAGACTTTTCTCGTGGCTTCAAAACTGCTTGTTTTAGTGAATTTTCTTTAAAAATTGCACAAATGAGGAGATCCCGACTTTTGAGTTTAGGAAAAATTTATCCAAGTAAGCGCAAACTAGGCCCCCTAGAACCTATTTTCAAGGTCAGTTTCAATATATATATATATATATATATATATATATATATATATATATATATATATATATATATATATATATATATATATATATATATATATATATATATATATATTACTCGTATATATGTATCACACCGATAAGTCAAAAAATAATGGGCTGATTTTGATCAAATTTGTTGGGTACCTTCCCTTTGTAAGTGGCTTGGGCAAGTTCGTTAGCCAGGAAAATTGGCACAGGTTTTGCTGCAAAATTTTGTGTTTTCTCCCGAAAACAATGTATATCTCTGGAAATAACAAAGTCAGTTCAACCAGATTTGGTACGCGTGTTTGTATTATAAAGCGTGAACCACTTACCAAAATGTAAGTCTGTTTAAAGACAAAAAGTTGTAGGCATTTAAAAAAAAGTGGTTTTCCTTAAAACGTCAAAGTCGCGATTTGAAACGTCAAAATTGGCAACATTTAGGCAAAGAACCTGAAAGAAATACGGATTATGTAAAGAGTGTTCTGCAAACCATTAATTTACAGCTTCAACCATCATTGCCCTTCATTTTACTAAAATATGTCCAGAATATTCGTTTCTAATAGACCCTTTCTCTGTTTGGCAGTAGTTTTAGTAGTTTATGGTTTAACGGTCTATAAGTTCTATTTAATTTTCGTAGAAATAATTCGCGACTTCTGAAATCTAAAAAGATTTCTTCAAATTAGCGCAAGCTAGGTCCCCTAGAATCCATATCCGGGTTCACTTTCTGTTTACACATATACAAGGTGACGCATTTCTACGGTAAAGCTCAATATAATTGTTATTAAGCAAGACACAAGAAAAAATTGTATACGTTACTTATAGGGTGTCTTGAGCTGCATCTTATAAAATTATTTTCACAATCACAGGGTGGCCAATAAGTCGTTGATAATACTTTAAAAAAAATTTAAGCATTCCTTATTGCAATTTTGCATTTTTCATCGAAATATGATGCATGTTTGTAAGAAAAAAAATCGAGATGTAGTTAGTGCGTTTTGGTAGAGAATTTTCATTAAATGCTTCAAAATTCAATAACTCAATTTTCCAGTAACCTAAGGTTCGTCGGGTAGGAAACGAGTTTTGTCGGAAACAGTTTGTTTTTTTGAGGAAAAGATTTTTCAAACAATATGTTATTTTGATAAAATATGGTACACTGTTTCTACTATATAGGTTATACAGGTGCCCAATTGATGCCTGATTTCATTAAAGAGACATATTTCCTATTAAAAACATTTCAATTAAAATTCACGTCCATAACGCACTTGCTGCGTCCAGACTTTTAAAACATGAATCGATTTTTTATTATAAAAAACTCCAGAGCTCGAGAATTAAAGAATTTTTTTTAAAGGTTTGCTGTCTGTCTTCTAAATAATTTCTTGATCGTTCATAAAATTTCAACTGGACTCATGTCAGAGCAAGTTTCAGGTTATCCTTAATGCTTCTGGAACATCATATCTTCCTAAAAGAACCCCAGCGACACTAGGGCGGACCTTGTCTTGCCTAAATAATGCATTTGGCCACATCGTACCCAATAATGAATGGTTTATTTTTTATTTATTTTTATTTCAACAACACACCACCAGGGTTCGCAGCCTAAATACTATCGTACCGTGGGTGTCGACAAGGAGGAAAGAGGCAACTTGTTAATTCTAGACTTGAAGGTTTGGAGGTTCGGAGGAGAAGGAAAAACATACGCCGGCAAGGAGTTCTACAACTTGGAAGTCCTCGGGACAAAAGAGCGAGCATAATAAGATGTTCTATGTCTGGTGACCTGGACAGTAGAGAGGTGCATTCGCTCTCTTCCCCTGGTAGATCTATTGGGGACAGCAGGTGGAGGAACGAGGAACTATGGAAGAAAGCTCCTATAAGCAGTACCCGTGCAGATATCTATAAAAGAGAGACGGGTTACCAACAGCACGTCGGTAGCCAAGCGAAGGCAGCTTTTGGGTGAGGGTAGGGTCAACAATGAGACGTATAGCACTCTTCTGAATGGAGTCCAGGATAGCGAGTGTAGAAGAGGCAGCGGCATCCCAGATGTGGGAGCAGTATTCGAGGTTTGGCCTTATTTGTGAAGTATATAAGGCATAGAGATTAGCTGGTGAAAGTATTTGCGAGTCCAGAAGAGGAAACCGAATTCCTTAGCATCCGCTTCTGCAATTGATGTGACATGTTGGTGCCAATTTAAATTTCGATCCACAGAAATGCCAACAAGTGAAAAGGATCCAATACTTTGAATAACTTGATTGTTCATTGTGATGGGTCTAGGGTTGGTGTATATCTTATGAGATAGAAAGCAAGACTGAGATTTGGTGGAGTGGAACTGTACAAGATTTCTACTTCCCCAGTTTAAAATTTTTGGGAGATCTACAGAGACAAAACCCTCCATGAGACCGCGATCCTCATCTAATTGGGCTGAAGAGACAGGCTTAGAATATTGTATCTTTGAGTGGAGGGTGCTGTCGTCCGCTTAACTGTGAACTGGGTTGGATGTGCTAGAGAGGAGGTCATTGATGTGGAGAAGAAAAAAGTAGGGGCTAAAGCTGAACCTTGAGGGATTCCTGCATTAATTGGATACACTTTAGAGGAATGGCCATCCACGACATTAGAAATGCTCCGGTTGGAGAGCAAATTTCCTGTCCAGGTACAGAGTTTTCGTGGTAGGCCATAGGCCGGCAGTTTATTAAGCAGCGCTGCGTGCCAGACCTGGTCAAATGCTTTGGATATGTCTAGAGCGATAATCTCACCGTGTAGTTCCATAGACTTGTTCCAAGAATGGATGATAAAGGAAAGGAGGTCGGCAGTTGACCTGGGCTGACGGAATCTATACTGCTTGTCGTGGATCAGACTATGTTTTAAAATAAATTTTAGTAATTCGGTGTTTATGTACCTTTCCATCACTTTAGAGACGACTGAAAGGAGGGAAATAGGCCTGTAGTTGTTAGAAAGCGCTTTGGATCCTTTCTTAGGGATGGGTTGTACTCGAGCAGTTTTCCAGTTACTAGGGAATATGCCTCTATTGTAAGATGTCTGAAACAGACGAGTCAGGACAGGAGCAAGTTCTGATGCGCATATTTTGAGAACAATTGCTGTGATCTCGTCAAGGCCAGATGATTTCCTGGTATTAAGAGAAGAGAGTATCTTTCGTACCTTTTTAGTTTTGAAAATCATATCCGTCATTTTATACGCGACATTGGGGACTGTTGGTGATTGAACATTTGGAGGTGGGTTGAGAGTAAAATCGCCAGCGAACAACGAGGCAAAAAGTTCAGCCATGCCCAGGGCGGTAGAAACAATTTGATCCCCGGTGGGAACGTGCTCTCGCAGAAATTATTCCCAATAGATTTAGCAAGAGTCCAGAAGAGTTTGCTGCCATTGGAGCCTGAGAGGTGCTTTTGATATAGTTGCTAAACGAGTTATTTGCCTCAGAAAGAATGCGTACATGACGGTTTCTTGCGTCGTTAAATGCTTGACGGTTTTCTTGACTGGGATTATGTAGAAGCATTTCGTGAGCTTTGATCTTTTCAAGTCTGGCCTTGTTACAGGATTTAGAGAACCAGGGCTTTGAAGTGGCTGAAGAGGTTTTCTATGTACGTGGAATAAATAATTCCATACCAGCTTGAATATTTTCGGTGACGTTTTGTGAGATATCAGAGAGGTCAGGATGAGAGAAGTACACATACGCCCATGGAAATAAGGAAAAGTAATCCCGCATTTTGTCCCAGTTCGCGGAGTTGTAGTGCCAAACGATACGTGGGTGTGATGACTGTGTGACCAAAGTTGTATGCATTGCGCAGGAAGCAGTGAACATGACGTGGTCTGAGCGACCAAGTGGGGCGATGACTGATGTCTTATAGCATTCAGGTTTTGTAGTAAGCAGGAGATCCAAGGGATTTGAGCTGTGTGTTGTGATGCGAGGGAAGTAAGTAGGTTGCTGAATCATATTAGCTAAAGAATTGCTGATTGCAAAGGCCTCCGCTGCTCTCCCTTGTGGATCGGTTTTTGAAGATCCTAGCCATTCCTTATTATGGAAATTGAAGACACCAAAAATAGTGGCCTCGGAGGAAGGGTATTCAGAAATCAGATGGTCGTTTTTTATAGAAAGGTAGTCGAAGAGCTGGACAAAGTTGTTATCAGAAGGTGACCGGTAAATTCAACAGATGAATTTAGTTGCAGCCCTGGGGGATAGTTTCATCCAAAGTATGTTTTTTCTTCCAGCTTCTAAATTGGGGAGTCTGGTGCATGGTATATTGCTACGGACGTATGCGCACACGCCTCCATGCAATCTAAAGGAAATAAGGAGCTCATACCCTGTGAAATTAAGGTGATTTGTGGCTGTTTGGCACTGATTTGGGTTTCGGCGAGGAAGAGGAGTTGGGGCCTATTAGTCTAAAGGAAATGGTGGACCAAGTTCAGGTTAGAATTTAGGCCACATATATTCGAGAACGATATGTCAAATCTTGATGCTGGCGCAGGGGGCGTACACCCCTCTCCCGGAGATCCGAATGGAGGGGTATTTTATCTGCGAAATCTTTTGTACATGGAGGAGTCATCATCATTTTTGTTTATAAGGGAAACCGACTCATACACCAGAACCGGAAACGTCTGTTCGGACTTCACCTGCCCCTTGATGTTAAGGGGTGGTACCTCCTCGGGCGTGAAAAATCATTTACTATCACGTAAAGGAAAAGTCCACTACCACCTGCTTGACTCCGATTAGTCGCCTCGTACTACAGGCAGGAGTTACCTTGGGACTATTCTTTTAGTTGGTCCCCGGACCCACAGGGGATATATATATATATATATATATATATATATATATATATATATATATATATATATATATATATATATATACACACCTCTAGGATCTATTGTGACGTATAGAAAATCTTGAAGGTATACTACATATTGAGAAATATTTCACAATTTTTCCAAATACAGTTACATGATTATGAAGCCAAGCCGAAATGGAATTCTTAATCTGTATCAGTGATAAAATTCATAAAATGTGACGACTTGCTCGGTCTCAGGCTACACTATTTTTTTGCACAATTTATCTAATTACTTACATGAAGAAACTTCATTTTATACTATGATATACGACTAATCTTTCTTTGACATTTAGCCAAGCCCATGAGCATAAACTTGGTCGTGCCATGACGATAATTTATTTTCTTTTTATCAAGAAAGTTATCTTTAGGGGAGAAGATAAGTGACAACGCTCTGGTTACAATAAAGAGATAATGATAAAATTATTACTTTCACATTTATAGAAAAAGGTTATCGTATAATAAGATAATTATAAGTGTGTAATTTGAAATCATCTTCGTCTTGTGCCTACGGAAGATGTTACGACACATTAATTCATCATCAAATACACATTAGCAACATTGCCGAAAACCTTTCATCATGCATGAAATCGACGAAATTATGGATTTGAATTTACTTCCTCGGAAATGGCTTGTGTAAGATGAAGAATTAATCGAGCTCAGTACACAATATTTCCGTGAGAACTTTAATGTTCCTCATCAGTGAATCATTTAGCACGCTACGTCTGCTGACACCATTTGAAAATTAATGGGACGTAGTTATCCAGTAAGAGATCTGGTTTGAAAAGAACAATGAAAAGATAAATTAGATTAAAATTATTACTATTTTTTTTTTGGTTAGATGAAACCTATATAGCCTAAATTTCAGATTAAATAATATGTGGCAGAATTTTGCACATTAAAATTTCCAACACAAAATTATTTAGTCTTAAGAACTTTAGCTAATATTTTAGTGAATTTTCATTAAGAAAAGTTCGGGACGCAGCAAGTGCGTTATGGTAGTGAATTTTCATTAAAATATTTTTAATAGCAAATATGTGTTTTTTTTTCTTCAGAAAGCAGGCATCAAATTTGATTACCAGTATAACATATATAGTAAAAACAATGTGCCATATTTCATCAAAATAACTTTATTGTTATTGTAAACGTACAAAAATTTCCGAAAGTAAACTTAAAGTGTAACCGAAAAAATCCATTTCTTGGTCAACCTTATAGGTTAATAGCAAATTGAGCTTTTCAAATATAAAGCATGTAATTAAAATTCGCTACCATAACGGACTTGCTGCGTCCAGAATTTCTTTACTTACAAACATGCATTATATTTCGATGGAAAATGCAAAAAGGGGTTTTCGACTAAAAAAAAATATTATTTGTATCACCAACGACTGATGGGCCATGCTATTTTTAGCTCAAGACACCCTATAATTAATGTATACATTTTTTTGGCATATCTTGTATAATAACGGATATATTGAGCTTTATTGATTTTTTACAAAAATTCGACAAAAGTTATATACCATTAAACGATAAACTCTATATCTAAGACTACTGCCAAGCATCAGAGAAAGGGTCTATTTGAAATGAATTTTCTGGAAACATTTTAGTAAAATGAAGGACAATGACGGTTGAAACTAAGACTTCAGGGTTTGTAAAACATTCTTCTTGAGACATTTTCTTTCCATAGCCCGTATTAGATTCAAGTTATTTGCCTAAATGTTGCGAATTTTGACGTTTTAAATTGTCACTTTGACGTTTTTAGGAAAACCCCAATTTATTTTTCTTTAAATGCCCATAACTTTTTGTCTTTTGACCTACAGCGCTAAATTTTAGTAGGTAATTTACCTATAGCGACGTAAAACGATGTAATAAATTCGGTTGCCCTTACTTTGTTATTTCCGGAGATATGATTTTTTTATAAAGAAAACACAAAATTTTCCGGGAAAACCTCGGCCGCTTTTTCTGGCTAACAAACTTGTCCAAGCCACTTACAAAAGGAAGGTATTCACGAAATCTTGTCAAAATCGGCCCATTATTTTCCGAGAAAACCTCGGCCGCTTTTTCTGGCTAACAAACTTGTCCAAGCCACTTACAAAAGGAAGGTATTCACGAAATCTTGTCAAAATCGGCCCATTATTTTTTGAGTGATCGGTGTGATACATATATAAACATATAAAAATCGAAACTGACCCCAGAAATGTGTTCTAGGGGGCCTAATTAGCGCTCATTTGAAGAAATTTTTTCAAAATTCAAAAGTTGGGATCTCCTCATTGGTGAAGTTTTTTTAAAGAAAATTCACTAAAATTCACTAATAGGGAGGTATTGATGGTGAGACTCTCGGAAAATTTTCTTCAAATGAGCGCGAATTAGTGCCTCGGGAACCCATTTCCATGGTCAGTTCAAATGTTTATATATATATATATATATATATATATATATATATATATATATATATATATATATATATATATATATATATATATATATATATATATATCCAAACGATAACTCAAAAAATACTTCACTGATTTAGACCAAACTTGGGAATTGCCATTGTTTTGCTAATGACTTGGATGAGTTCGTTCACCAAATCTTAACGGGCAATTTTTCTTAGTAAAAAGTTAAAAAATATTTTTTTAAACGCAATATCTCTTAAATTGTCTAATTGATTGAAACGAATATTTACAACTTAAAACGTGGTTGTGTACCAATTTTCAAGTCGTTTGATCAAAGGAAAATAAAGTTATTCGAAATTAATAATAAAATAATCCTTGACATCACTTCAGATTCTGTAATGCAATATCTACAATGTTTGACAAAGACAGATGACGTACTGCTATGCTATTTAAATAAATGGTTGATACAAATCTAAACAATGGGAGTTGTAGCAAAATGTCAGCCTGGGGAACGTTGTAACAGATACGACAGGGACGCCATCTCGGTGCAGGACCAGGTAGTATGTTGTAACGATAGCTCTAGTTTACACAAAAATTTATAGATAGAGCTGTGTACAATGTACAATCAACTAAGGATTGTGTAAATTGTCAGCCATGGACCATTTCTTTCCTAATACCGGGACAAAGTTTGCGTTCAAGAACGCTAAATTTTAGCATGCGAATGTATACTACAAATAAAAAATTTTGGGACGCAGCAAGTGCGTTATAGTAGTGAATTTTCATAAGAATTGTACACTACTAGTAAGATATATTATTAAAACTAATTCTTTAGATTCAAGTGGACCTTGGAGATTGCTTTTAGAGTCCCAGTTAGCAATTATTTGAAAAAAATTATATTTTTATGGAGCTAAAAAATTAAAATTTGGTCTTAGATATAATATGCAAATATTGCAAGGGCCTTTAAAAAAATTGTGTTACAAATTTAATTAAAGTTACAAAAGTTTTTCAGAAAAAAAATTATTATTTACAATGGGAATGTACCTGTAAAACTATAAATACGGCAGGTATTTTTCCTTATTAAATGCTTGAATGGTTTTGTTTTAGTCAACCCATCCAGTTTTTGCAAACAATAAACAACAAAAGTCTGGACGCAGCAAGTGCGTTATGGAAGTGAATTTTCATAAAAATGTTTTAAATAGCAAATATTTGTGTTTTTTTTTTAAGAAATCGGGCATCAGATTTTGTAACCAGTACAACCAATACAGTAGAAACAATGTGCCATGATCACCAAAATAACTTTATTGTTTCAAAATGTACAAAAATTTCCGAAAGTAAACTTAAAGTGTTCCCGAAAAAACTGGTTTCTTGGTCAACCTTATAGGTTAATATCAAATTGGGCGATTCAAATTTGAATCATTTAAAGAAAATTCGCTACCATAACGCACTTGCTGCGTCCCGAATCTCTTTTCTTACAAACATGCATTATATTTCGATGGAAAATGCAAAAATACAATAGCATAAGGAGTGTTCGATTAAAAAAAAAGAAAATTTGTATCAGCAACGACTTATGGGCCACCCTATGATTGTAGAAATATTTTTTAAGATGTAGCTCAAGACACCCTATAATTAATGTATACAATTTTTTTTTTGTATCTTGTATAATAAGGTATATATTGTGCTTTATTGATTTTTTACGAAAATTCGGTAAAAATTATATAGCATTAAACGATAAACTCTAAAGCTAAGACTACTGCCAAAGCAACAGAGAAAGGGTCTATTTGAAATGAATTTTCTGGAAACATTTAGTAAAATGAAGGACAATGACGGTTGAAGCTAGGAATTCAGGCTTTGTAAAACATTCTTCTTGAGACATTTTCTTTCCATAGCTTGTATTAGTTTCAGGCTCTTTGCTTAAATGTTGCCAATTTTGACGTTTTAAATCGCGACTTTGACGTTGTGAGGAAAACCCAATTTTTTTTAAATGCCCATAACTTTTTGTCTTTCAACCTACAGACCTAAATGTTTGTAGGTAATTTACCTATAATGATATAAACCTGAGAACAAAATTTGGCTGCCCTTACTTTGTTATTTCCGGAGATATATATATTTTTTAAAGAAAACACAAAATTTTCCAGGAAAACCTGGACCGATTTTCCTGGCTAACGTACCTTTCGAATCCACTTGCAAAGTGAAGGTATTCACCAAATTTAATCAAAATCGGCCCATTATTTTTTGAGTTGTGGGTGTGATACATACATATATATATATATATATATATATATATATATATATATATATATATATATATATATATATATATATATATATATATATATATATATAAATTAAACTGACCCCGGATATGTGTTCTAGGGGGCCTAAGTAACTTGCAAAGTGAAGGTATTCACCAAATTTAATCAAAATCGGCCCATTATTTTTTGAATTGTGGGTGTGATACATACATATATATATATATATATATATATATATATATATATATATATATATATATATATATATATATATATATATATATATATATATATTAAACTGACCCCGGATATGTGTTCTAGGGGGCCTAAGTAACGCTCATTTGAAGAATTTTTTTTTAAATCAAAAGTCGGGATGTCCTCATTAGTGATTTTTTTTTAACAAAAAGGAGATATTTGGTTGTGCTAACGATAATTTAAAAATAAGTTTTACCTACCCTTAAAACAAACGAAACAGTTAAAAAAGTGCACTTACATTAATTTTTAGGATCTCGAAGTGGTATTGTTAACAGTTAAATGAAACCATTATTGAATATTAAACACATAATACTTTTTAAAGAAACTTGTATTTTCTCTTGATGGTATTTTTTCTTCTTTAACGTCGGCCTATTTCCGCTGCTATGGCCAATCACCGACACCTCACTATCCTGGAAATTTTGCTGAACCCCTGCCTTTCTGTAAGGAGGGTAGGGATCTTTAACGTGTCCAACATCGCATGGACACGGGACTGACGGAGGGCGGAACGTGCAGACATTCAACTTGGTCAAATACAATGCCAGAACCTCGGCTGATGGTAATCTTACAGTTTGTACTGAAAAAGTGAAAGGAGTACCCTGGGATCGAACCCAGTACCCTTCGGTTTAGAGGCACACGTTCCTACCCCTGAACCACCGAGGTTCTTTGATGGTATTTGTTTAACAAGTTTAGTTTTATAATAATTTAGTCGATTGTTCTTCTCTGCACAACTAGGTTCGATTGATCTTGAACCGTGAAGAGGCAAATTAATCCATTTAATCTGTGTAAACGAAATTGAAAAAACTAACATTGCGTAACATCTGATGCGCATCTAAATGATTTGTTTTGTTTGATTTAAACAATGCTCTTAACGGTGTCTCATTATCATTTTACAAACTTACTAAATTAAAAGTTTTTATTCGGTAATTTCAGCAAATCATTTTCAATTTTACGTTGACACTCCATAATATTTTTAACGTTAAAAGATGTATGCTTGATTGTTTCTTTAATTGAAATTAATTAACACTAAAAAGATACAAAACAACTTAGGTATATTTAAAAAACTCTGGACGCAGCAAGTGCGTTATGGAAGTGAATTTTCATAAAAATGTTTTTAATTACAAATATATCGCTCTATTACGAGCAGGCATCAATTTGATTACCGGTATAACCTATATAGCAGAAACAATGTATCATATTTTATCCAAATAATTATTTGAAAATGTACCAACATTTTCGGAAAATAAACTTTAAATGTTTCTGAGAAAACTGGTCTCCTAGCCAATGAACCTTAGGTTTATAGCAAATTGAGTTATTGAAATTTGAAACATTTAATGAAAATTCGCAACCAAAACGCCCTTGCTGCGTTCATACAAAAAATTTCCGAAAATACAGTTAAATGTTGGTTTTCTAACCAACAAAACTTGCGTTAATAGCAAATGAGTTATTGAAATTTGGAGGATTTAATGAAAATTTGCTACCAAAACGCACTTACTGTGTCCAGATTTTTTCTTACAAACATACATCATATTTCGATAAAAAATGCTAAAATGCAGTAACGAATTTGTTCTACGAAAATTAGCTAAAAATTATAGACCGTTAAACCATAAGCTTCACTAAACCTACAGCGAAAGCATCAACTTAACTAAACCGACAGCCAAAGCATCAGAGAAAGGGTCTATTTGAAATGAATTTCTGGGAATATTTTGGTAAAATGAAGGACAATGATGATTGAAACTAAGACTTCAGGCTTTGTAAAACATTATTCTTGAGACATTTTCCTTCCATAGCTCATATTAGTTTCAGGTTCATTGCCTAAATATTACCAATTTTGACGTTTAAAATCGCGACTTTTGACGTTTTGAGGAAAACCCAAATTTATTTTTCTTCAAATGCCTGTAACTTTTTTGTCCAACCTACAGAGCTAAATTTTGGTAAATAACTTACCTATAATGATATAAACCCGAGCATGAAATTTGGTTGCCCTTACTTTGTTAATTCCGAAGATATAAATTTTTTTCGATTTTTTTCGAAAGAAAACACAACATTTTCCGGGAAAACCTCGGTAGATTTTCCTAGCTAACGAACTTATCCAAGCGACTTGCGAAAGGAAGGTACTCACCAAGTTTTATCAAAATCGGTCCATTATTTTTTAAGTTATAGGTGTGACACATAAATATATATATATATATATATATATATATATATATATATATATATATATATATATATATATATATATATATATATAAACATATAAAGTCTGAAACCGACCTCGGATTTGGGTTCCAGGGGTCCTATATAGCGCTTATTTGAAGAAATTTTTTAAAAGAAAATTCACTAAAAAATGATTCTTTCAAAAGCAAAATGTTTGGAAGCAACAAGTGTGTTACGGTAGCAAATTTTATAAATTCTTTCAAATTTTTACTGCTTAAATTTATCATTAACCTAAAGAAACTCCACTTTTGTTACACAGTACAGTCTATCAAGGCAACATGTATACCAAATTTCATTAGCATAGTTTTGATATTTTAAAATTTGCAATTGAACTTATCCAAGCTATTTATAAAAGAAAGACCCGTGTCAAAAAGATTAAAATCATTTAACTATTTTATTAATATATTATAAGTTGATGATTGAATACTATAATAATAATAATAATAATAATAATAATAATAATAATAATAATAATAATAATAATAATAATAATAATAATAATAATAATAATAATAATAATAATAATAATAATAATAATAATAATAATAATAATAATAATAATAATAATAATAATAATAATAATAATAATAATAATAATAATAACAATAAAACTCCGCCATCGCCGGTCCCAAAACCGGGTGAGAAAGGAGAAGAGGGGTGGAGTAACAACCACGTTAAAAAACCCGGGTTTGTCTGGCCCGGACGGTAGCACCCTGTAAGGGCCACTGTCTAGGGTCACAGGTCTGTCTGGCCGGTGGGTGTACTGCTTCCAGCTGTATGCTCACCGCTACTCGTAACGACGTAGATGGTACAGCCAGCAACGCCAGTTGTCCGCTGTCCTATTTACCCTCTTTTTCCTCAACCATGTTACCTTACTCCTTCCTTCATCCCTACCTGGGCAACCAGGGTTAATTGGTGGCACACCCATGGAAATGGAGCAAAACGAAACATGACAACATGCGCGACGTCGGTGGCGGGGTGCTGATGAAGCGGGCCCCTGTTATGCAATAAATTACAGCCCAAAATCAACAGCAGGGGAGCCTAGTGAGACCAAGAGCTCCAACCACTGAGGATGCTGCGCAGCAAAATCAGCCAGCGCACACCCAGATGGGATTACCATCACCGCGCATGAAATAGACTATGGATATGAATGACGCCATCATGCGCATTTACTACAAAGTAACAAAACACAGAAGACCGGGTATAGGCAACAACTTCACACCGAATTTCTCAGAATCTACCCACACATACAGGTGACTCAATAGAGAGTAGCGGATCAGTATCGTGTCATAATTAAGAATAACCTTATTCCACAAACGAGACTAAATATACATGAAGTTGAATATGAAAAAAATGTCAAAATTTTTGTGTTGTAATTAATATCAATATTTTGGAAGAATTTTCTGGTTTAAGAGGCGGAGTTATTGTAAAATGAGAGATGAACATTTAGAGTGGTAGTCCAATTGTTAGTGGCAGAAAGGAAGTTCAAAATTATTGAGTATTTAACAAAATTGTAAATGTGACAGTAGCAAGATTTGGCAGTTCCCTTTAGGCAAGTCAGAAATCAAAACTGTGTTTATTGCAAGCACAAGCATTAGGCTTATTTGTGAAACACATTGTAAAATTATGTACTAATAACTATACTATACTATACTATAAAAAAAAAATTACTAACATAGCGGTTACGGAAAATAACGAGATCCTGTTTGATGGTAGTAACCTGCAATCTGTACATCCTGAGGAAGAAGAATACATCGAGGGTACGCAAGAAAATCAGGAACTCATCAACAAACTGTCCTTAGAAATGAGTCGTGCAGTCGCGGAGTATGAAGGAACAAATCCTCTTACTAGATCACCATTACCTAGGATAAGATGATCTAGAGATCAACACATTGGAGCACATACACACACTGCAGCAACTGCAGCATTTAAAACTTTATGCATTAAGATTTCTGATCAAAGTTCCAATCACAGAGACTCGCGTCAAAGAGTGTTCCCGTGGGAAAAAAAGGTTGATAAGTTGAGTGGAAACACTTCGAACAGAAATTGGACAACTGACGCAATACATTGGGGAGTACAGACAAGAAAATTACGGAAAAGAGTAGAGGCAGAGTTCGACAACACTAAGCACAAACCCAGTCAACCACACTGCACAAGAATATTTCTACACCTTAAAACAGAAGTTTTCTGTATATGCAGAACGGCTGAGGAGATATAAAGCGAAAAGCAATAGGAAGTGCGACATGACAATGTTTGAACGGCTCTGAAAGGACATTATATCGTCATTTTAATTCAGCTAGAAATGCAGCCACCGATACTTTAAATAAGAAATGAATTAAAGCGTTCTGGCAAAGTCAACTAGCCGCAACAGCCTCCTGCAATATTGGCGCCAGCTGGGTTAACGAAGGACACACAGCTTGTTAGAGTTATGAACAGATGCATCATGAGCCGTTTACCACAGATGAAGTCTCTGAGGTTATTAAAGAACTTCATAATTGGAAGGCACCCAGGCCTGATGGCGTCCAAAACTTTTGGCAGAAGGAATTTGAGTGTATAAATCATCTATCTATTGGCGGTGTTAATAAATGACCCAAAGAAGATGCAATTGTTTTTCACACAAGGAGACACGTATCTTCTGCCAAAGGACCAGCATTGTTCTGCAGATCCCGGTAGATACCGACCAATAACTTGTCTCCGACCCTATATAAGTTGATCACGTCCTGCCTTGAGAAACGCATATATGGGCACTGCGAACGAAACAACATAATTTCGAGCCAGCAAAAAGGATGTGCTAAAGGATCTATGGGATGCAAAGAACAACAAATTATTGATTCGGTTGTGTGCAATCAAGCTTACAATGGGCGATGAAATCTCTTTGCTGTCTACGTGGATTACAAAAAGACATTTGATTCAGTTCCACACGAATGGCTTATAAGTGTGCTGAAGATCTATAAGATCGATACTTACATCGTGAGGTTCCTTGAACACACAATGTTCACCTGGAGAACAAAGATTCAGTTACAGGTACAAACGGGTTACATCACCATAACCAGCACGATACCAATTAGAAGAGGCATATTTCAAGGTGTTTTTGGGCGAAGGGGCAGAAACCCCCTTACCCCTGGAGGTTGTTCTTTTCCTTCTGTATGCATATCAATCACCCTCAATGCATGAACCACGGGAATTTTTGTTGAGTATATTTCCTGTTTATCAATTGTTTGGTTTGAGTTTTGTATCCAAATGACTTTATAAATATTTATATTAAAGATCAGGCTTTTGCTTGCCCTTCTGTACCCTATTTTTTACTGTTACTAATTAAATAAAGTAATGTTTCATCACTCTTAATATAAGGCTAAATAACTATAATATATTATTCTTATGAAAATTCACCACCATAACGCACTTGCTGCGTCCCGTAAACTAAGTTACAGATTAAGTATATAATTTGAATTTTATGTATGTATATTTTATGTATATTCTTTCGGCAAATTTTTTGTAAAAAATATAGTTGGTCAATTTTCGCAGAAATTTTGTTGTGTTTCCGTAGAAAACATTTTTGTAAGATTTTTGTGACATTTTGGTAATAAATATTGAATGAGTTACTGTAAAAAACATCTTTTCGGATTTTCGTGAAAACATTGTTTGCAAATTTTCATGTATTTTTTTTTGGGATTTCCTTCGTAAAGCTTGTGAATAATTATATCTTGCTAGGGGGTAAATGGCTTGAACAGGTTCGTTGGCCAGAAAGATTGGACCAGTTTTTTCGTGAACATTTTAAGCTTATTTTCGAAAAATGTTAGTACTGTTTCAAACAATAAAGTTATTTTGATTAAATATGGTACATTGTTTTTACTATACAGCGTGTCCCAAACTGGATGGGAATGTATTGCTATCTCCGTTATTATTAGAGATAGGGAGACGGTTATATTAGCAATGTTTTCTAGAATTTCATGGAAGTTCTATATATGACTTGTATTTTGCCCTGCCTCTTTTCGTCTTCGAGTTAGTTTGAAAAAAACAACATTTGTCGATTTCTTTTTTCTTCAATATATAAGTAGGCATTGGTCTGACATGTCTAAGACTTGCACATTATCAGGACACTTTTTATAGAGTAATCTTTTTGTGCTATTCTAAACTTTGGGTTGTCATTTGTTTTTGAGTTACGGGTATCAATGTTTGTTTTTATTATGGCAGCCATATTGGATTTATTGCTCATGTGATAGCCTGTGAAAAGAGCTTTCCAATGATCTACAACATACTTGAGAAATCTTGTAATTGCACTGACAATTTTGAGAAAAACCGTTTTGAGGATAGTAGGCTATGAAATCCGAATACCAGTAAACAAATGAGACCAAAAAAAAGTGTTCAAGAAGCAGTAGCCCATGGAGTCTAACAATAGACTTCTACTTTTAACATAATTTTCCGTAATGATTCACGATAAAAAAAATAGGAACTTTGAGCACACCAATGAATCGGCCCATTATTACAAATGATATTTTACATTACAACATTATCCTAAAAAATTGTTATAATTTAATTAAATAGGTAAACCTAGTAAATAACTGAATACTAACAGAACTCAATAAAAAGTAGATTAACGATTTACGAAGATGCCTTTAAAAATTGTTTGATTTTTAAACGTAACTCAACTGAAAAACAACAGAAGAAAGGCTGCTATGGATATAACACTACTACAACAATTAAGAATACTGTCATTCTTAATTATCTGAACAATTTGAGGTGTGTTTAACACGTTGCTTAAAATTTTGTACTAAATAGTTGGTTTGCTGTTTATTTTAAATATTATTCAACAATATGTCCAGTAATGAAGAATATTTTGACATGTTGGAATGTTATATTCGTTATAACTGAAATACTGAGGCAGCTGCAAATTTATATCAAAACCACCCAGAAAGACAACAACCAAACGCCAAAATTTTCGCAGGATAGTGACCAATCTATTGAACGACGGTAGCTTCCACGCAAAGAAACTACCAGTGCCTAGAAATGAAGAAATAAATAATGCCGTCTTACAGGTTTCAAACGAAACCCCTCCGCAATTTGTTCGGTTTTATGGTGAACAAATTGACGTTCCAAAAGTACGGCACACCGTGTACTAAAACAAAGTCATTACCATCCATATAACCCTACAAAGCTTAAATGTTGACGATTACCCCAAGCGACTTCAATTCTGCAGATGGTATCAAGGACAATGTCAGCAAGATGAAATTTGTCATTTGAAAATAATATGGACTGATGAATTCAGATTTACAAAGTGTGGTGTGTATAACCGCCATAATAGGCATTATTGGGCAAATGAAAATCCCCATCTAAAGGAAGAAAGACGATTGCAAGACAGATTTGATATTAATGTTTGGTGCGGCTTATTAGGTAAATATCTGTTATTTTAATCTGTAGATTAGACAGTTAATTTTAAAAAATTTCAGGTAACTTCATTTTTGGTCCGTTCTTTTTTGAAAATAATTTAACTGGGGAAAGGTACCTTAATCTATTGAAAAATGATATCTTACCAACAATTAGAAGAGTTTATGATAATTTAGACAAGATTTGGTACTAACAAGAAGGTTGTCCAGCTCACAATGCTAGGATCCTCAAAGAATGTTTGTACCATAATTTTAATAATCGTGTCATTTGTAACAATGGGCCGATTCATTGGTGAGCTCGAAGTCCTGATATAACACCCATGGATTTTATTTTTGGGGTACTCTAAAGAATGATGTGTATAAATTCGATCCACCACAAAATATCAATTAATTACGAAACAGAATTACGGAAGCTATAAATCATATTAACCGAAACACCCTCACCAGAGTTTTCAGGCATGTTTCAAAAAGGTGTATAAAGTGCATTGAACAAAACGGTGGCCATATTGAACAATTTTCTATTTAGTGTATTTTTAAGTTTCTATTTTATTATTTGTTGAGTTCCGTTTTTAATTATGTTGTTTTGTGGACTTTAAGTTTCTATTTGTTATTGCCGGGTTTTGTTATTAAACTGTTTCACATAATATTACCTAGCATTATTACCTAATTAAGTATTGTAAATTAAATCACAAGATTTTTGACCGTGAATCATTACGGAAAATTATGTTAAAAGTAGAAGTCTATTGTTAGACTTCTTGGCCTACTGATTTTTGAACACTTTTTTGTCATTTGTTTTCTGGTATTGGATATCATAGCCTACTATCCTCAAAACGGCTTTTCTCAAAATTGTCAGTGCAATTACAAGATTTCTCAAGCATGTTGTACATCATTGGAAATCTCTTTTCACAGGCTATCACATGAGCAAAAAATCCAATATGGCTGCCACAATAAAAACAAACGTTGATACTTGAGAATAGCACAAAAACATTACTCTGTAAAGAGTGTACTGATAATGTGCAAGTCTTAGACATGTCAAATCAACGCCTACTTAGGTATTGAAGAAAAAAAATCGACAATTTTTTTTTCAAAATTACTCGAAAACAAAAAAGGCAGGGCAAGATACAAGTCATATTTGGAACGAGCATGAAATTCTACAAAACATTGCTAATTTAACCGTCTCCCTATCTCTAATAATAACGGAGATCGCAATACATTCCAATCCAGTTTGGGACACACTGTATAGGTTATACCGGTAACCAAATTTGACGTATGCCTTCATTACAAAAAGACATATTTGCTATTAAAAGCATTTTTATGAAAATTCACTACTGTAACGCACTTGCTGCGTTCAGACTTTTGTATCAATCTTGAACACGCCCAACATCGCATTGTACACGACACCAGCATATTTACGCCTCGTCCGATTGGCGGACCGCGGAGTTATTTCACTTGCTCAAACGAAATGCTACAACCTCGGTAGATGTTAATTTTACAATAGTATTAAAAAAGCAAAATGTCTTTTAAAATAATAATTTCGTTACTTATTAGTTTAGTCGTGATAAAACCATTTTTATGCAACATAACGCCAAGAGCATTTCCTTTCTAATATTTAAAAGCGAGTGCATGTCGACTGCTTGGAGCTATTTTATTACATGCTTTACACCATTTTTATGGTAAAGCCTAATTGCAGACTAACCTATATTTATGCAAATAGTTATGTCAGTTAAATATGCAATTTACCAGCTACAAAGTGCCTTAATACTTATTTACCTTAGGTAAATGTAACACCTTAAAAAGTTCCGGCGCAGCAAATACGATATGGTAGTGAATTTTTATTAAATGCTGAAACACTTGTATGTAACTGAATTTTCCATTGACATAAAAACCAGTGTAAGGCTAGATATATATTGACCATCACTATAAAAAGTCTTGACGCAGTAAGTGCGTTATGGAGGTGAATTCTTATAAATTGTTTTAAATAGCAAATATGCTTCTCTAATGCAATCAGGCATCAATCTGGTTACTTGTATAACCTATATAGTAGAAACAATCTATCATGTTTCATCAAAATAACTTGATGTTTGAAAATGTATAAACATTTTCTGAAGATAAACTTAAAATGTTTCCGAGAAAACTGGTTTCCTAGCCAACAAACCTTGGGTTAATAGCAAATTGAGTTATTACGTTTGAAGCATTTAATGAAAATTCGCTACCAAAACCCACTTACTGTGTCTCGATTTTTTTCTTACAAACATGTATCATATTTCGTTAAAAAATGCAAAAATGCAATAATCTAAGGTTGTTCGAAAAAAATTGTAGGGATCACTAACGACTGTGATGTCAAAATAATTTTATAAGATGCAGCTCAAGACACCCTATAATTAACGTATACAATTTTTATCGTATCCTGTATAATAACAATTATATTGAGGTTCACCGTAGAAATGCGTCACCCTGTATATATCTAAACGGATAAAAACTGAAACTAAACTCGGATATGGATTCTAGGGGGCCTAGTTTGCGCTCATTTGAAGAAATCTTTTTAAAATTCAAAAGTCTCAGTTTTCTCATTAACGAACTTTTTCTACGAAAATTATCTAAAAATTATAGACCGTTAAACCATATCCTTAACTACAACTACCGCCAAAGCAACAGAGAAAGGGCCTATTTGAAAAGAATTTTTTGTAAATATTTTAGTAAAATGAAGGACAATGCCCGTTAAAGCTGAAACTTAAAGGTTTGCAGAACACTCTTCTTGCGACATCTTCTTTACATAATCCGTATTCGTTTCAGGTTCTTTGTCCAAATGTTGCTAATTTTGACGTTTCAAATCGCGACTGTGTTATGAGGAAAACCCCAATTTTTTAAACGCCCATAACTTTTTTGTCTTTAAACGTAAAGACGTAGATTTGGGTACACGCTCCACTTTTTATAATACAAACACGTGTACCAAATTTGGTTGCCCTCACTTTGTTGTTTCCGAAGATATAATTTTTACCGAAAGAAAACACAAAATTATGCGGGAAAACCTGGGCCAATTTTCCTGGCTAACGAACTTATCCAAGCCACTTTGCAAAAGGAAAGTACGTGCCAAATTTTATCAAAAACAGCGTATTATTATTTGAGTTATCGGTGTGATACCTATATATATATATATATATATATATATATATATATATATATATATATATATATATATATATATATATATATATATATATATATATATATGCCCAATAATACCATGACACATTTCATAATATGTTGAACCACTTTCATGATATTTGAAAAAATCGTTTTAAGAAAAATTATTTAAACACCCTGTAAAATAAAAACGAGTAACATGTTACTAGGCATGTTGGGCACAACCGCTGTATTTTTGTGCCAGCTATCACCCCTTAGCTAATGTCCAATTAATTATAGGGCACCCTGTATTATATATATATATATATATATATATATATATATATATATATATATATATATATATATATATATATATATATATATATATATATATATATATATATATATATATGTATGTATGTATGTATGTATGTATGTATATGTATATAAGCATATAAAAATTGAAACTGACCCCGGATATGAGATCTGGGGGCCCTAGTTTGCGCTTATTTTTTAATAATTCAAAAGTCGGGATCTCCCCATTAGTTAGTGAATTTTTTCTAAGAAAATGTACTAATAAAGCATTCTGTATGTATGAGCTTACACACAGGTATAGACAAACGACACTCATAAGTCATCAGCAGCCGGCCTTACCACATTGGAGTGAAAAAACTGACTGAATCCGGGACTCGAACCCGCGACCGCATACGCCATACCCTCAAGGTTACCTGCCTTGTGAATAGGGGTATCTGGCTTATTATAAGACAAAAGAAAAAGTCAAAATACCCTTTTATTATTATTTTTTTAATTTCCTTTTTCTATTTCAACAACACACCACGGGGGCTCACAGCCTAAATACTATCGTACCGTGGGTGTCGACAAGGACGAAAGAGGCAACTTGTTAATTCTGGACTTGAAGGTTTGGAGATTCGGAGGAAAAGGAAAAACATGTGCCTGCAAGGAAAACAAGATGCTCTATGTCTGGTCACCTGGACAGTAAAAGGGTGCATTCGCTCTGTTCCCCTGGTAGATCTGTTGGGGGCAGCAGGTGGAGGAACTATGGAAGAAAGCTCCTCTGAGCAGTGCCCGTGCAGATATCTATAAAGGAGAGAAAGGTCACCAACGGCACGTCGGTGCGCAAGGGATGGCAGCCTTTGGGTGAGGGTAGGATCACCAATGAGACGTATACCACTCTTCTTAATGGAGTCCAGGATAGCGTGTGTAGAGGCGGCAGCGGCCCTCCAGATGTGTGAGCAGTACTCGAAGTTTGGACTTGTTTGTGAAGTATTGAATGTATAGAGATTAGCTGTTGAAAAGTATTTGCGAGCCCGGACGAGGAAACCTAATTTCTTAGCAGCTGCTCCTGCAACTGATGTGACATATTTTGAATAACTTGGTTGTTCATTGTGTTGGGTCTAGGGTTGATGTATCTCTTATGAGATAGAAAGCAAGACTGAGATTTGGTTGAATTGTACAAGATTTCTACTTCCCCAGTGCAATATTTTTTGGAGATCCAAAGAGACAGAACCCTCCATGAGTCTGCGGTCCTCATCTAATTGGGCTAAAGAGACAGGCTTAGAATATTGTATATTTGAGTGAAGGGTGCTGTCATCCGCGTAACTGTGAACTGGGTTGGATCTGCTAGAGAGGCGGTCATTGATTTGGGGAAGAAACAAAGTAGGGGCTAAAGCTGAACCTTGAGGGACTCCTGAATTAATTGGATACAGTTTAGACGAATAGCTATCCACAACAACAGAAATGCTCCAATTGTAGAGGAAATTTGCTGTCCAGGTACAGAGTTTTGGTGGTAGGCCATAGGCCGGAAGTTTATTAAGTAGCGCTGCGTGCCAGACCTGGTCGAATGCTTTGGATATGTCTAGAGTGACAATCTGGGATTTAACGTGTAGTTTCATAGACGTGTTGCAAGAATGGGTGACAAAAGAAAGGAGGTCGGCAGTTGATCTGCGCTGACGGAATCCATACTGCCTGTCGTGGATTAGACTGTGTTTTTCGAGAAATTTTAGTCATTTTGTGTTTATATACTTTTCCATCACTTTAGAGACGACTGGAAGGAGAGAAATAGGCCTGTAGTTGCTAGGAAGCGCTTTGGATCCTTTCTTGGGGGGCGGGTTGAACTCGAGCAGTTTTCCAGTTAATAGGTAATATGCCTCTATTGTAAGATGTCTAAAACAGACGAGTCAGGGCAGGAGCAAGTTCTGGTGCGCATTTTTTGAGAACAATTGCTGGGATCTCATCATAGCCAGATGCTTTCCTGGTATTAAGAGAAGAGAGCATCTTTCGTACCTTTTTAGTTTTGAAAATGATATCCGTCATTTTATGCGCGACTTGGGGACTGTTGGTGGTTGAACATTTGGAGGTGGGTTGAGAGTAGAATTACCGGCGAACAACGAGGCAAAAAATTCAGCCTTGCCCAGGGTGGTAGAAACAATTTCATCTCTTGAAACAAGACGTGGGAACGTGCTCTTACAGAAGTTATTCCCAATATATTTAGCAAGAGTCCAGGAGGGTTTGCTGCCAATGAAGCTTAAGCGGAATTTGTTTTTTGATGTGGTTATTAAACGAGTTTTTTGCCTCAGAAAGAATGCGGACATAGCGGTTTCTTGCGTCGTTAAATGCTTGACAATTTTCTTGACTGGGATTGTATAGAAGCCTTTTGTGAGCTTTGACCTTTTCACGTCTGGCCTTGTCACAGGATTTAGAGAACCAGGGCTTTTGTGTGGTTCAAGACGTTTTCTGTGTACGTAGAATAAATAATTGAATGCCAGCTTGGATGATTTCGGTGACGTTTTGTGAGATATGAGACGGGTCAGAATGAAAGAAGCAGACAGACGCCCATGGAAATGAGGAAAAGTAATCCCGCATTTTGTCACAGTTCGCGGAGTTGTAGTGCCAAACGATACGTGGGTGTGATGACTGTGTGACCTAGGGTTGCATTGCGCAGGAAGCCGTGACCATGACGTGGTCTGAGCGACCAAGTGGGGCGATGACTGATGTCTTATAGCATTCAGGTTTTGTAGTAAGAAGGAGATCCAAGGGATTTGAGCTGTGTGTTGGGATGCGAGGGAAGTAAGTAGGTTGCTGAACCAAATTGGCTAAAGTATTGCTGACTGCAAAGGCATCCGCTGCTCTCCCTTGTGGATCGGTTTTAGAAGATCCTAGCCATTCCTTATTATGCACATTGAAGTAACCAAGAATAGTGACCTCGGAGGAAGGATATTCAGAAATCAGATGGTCGGTTTTTTCAGAAAGGTAGTTGAAGAGCTGGACAAAGTTGTTGTCAGAAGGTGACCGGTTAATGCAACAGATGAATTTAGTTGCAGCCCTTAGAGAGATCCAAAGTATGTCTTTTCTTCCAGCTTTTAATTTGGGGAGTCTGGTGCAGGGTAGATTGTTACGGACGTATGCGCACACACCTCCATGAAATATAAAGGAAGTAGGGAGCTCATACCCCGGGAAATTAAGGTGGTTAGTGGCTGTTTTGGCGATTATTTGGGTTTCGGTGAGGAAGAGGAGTTGGGGCCTATTAGCCTGGAGGAAATGGTGGACGGAGTTCAGGTTAGAATTTAGGCCACATATATTCGAGAAGGATGTGTTAAATCTTGATGCCGGCACCCCCTGCACACCCCTCTCCCGGAGATCCGGATGGAGGGGTATTTTTTATCTCCGGAATCTTTTGTACAAGGAGGAGCCATCATCATTTTTGTTTATACGGGAAACCGAAGTTTATAAGGAAGCCCCGAATTGTATTTCTTGTTAAAAATATTAAAAGTCATATTAATGAGGATGGTTAGATGTTAAATTCCTTCTCCCCATTAAAGACAATTTACACCCACCACGTTTTCGAACAAATATTTAAGCTACTTTCCAACTCATAAGCAAAAGAACATTTAACCTGTATTTTAAATCCATGTGCATATAAACTTTTTTTCTTTAAATTATGTACAAATTAACCCCCTTCATTATTAACATCCAATTGCATAACACTCTGTATAACTATATGTGATTATTAATTATACGGAAGAGGTTTAAGTTTATTTGTCGTAGAGAATTTGTAGAACCGATCTAATGAAGTCATTAACGAAATAAAATTTATACCTAAATCAATTTGTTATCCAGTGTATAAAGTAACTATAGAAATTGTTTCACGACTTCGTGCTTATAATTTCCAAATACACCATTATCTAGATTTAATAGCAATGAAAACATCTAAATCCTCGTACGTCCTTTCTTTAATTCACATTTTGTATGCATAATTCAACCATTGAATCATCATCCTTTTTGTAGAGAAATGTCAAAAGTGACTTCGTATATTAACATGGATAATGCATCACTGTATGATATGTGGCTTAATTAAGTGTCAAGGTATGTTAACCAATTCATAAATTTAAGGTTGGTCGTTCCGAAATGTTATTTGTATGTAATTTTGGAAACAATTTAGCGAATTTTCAATAACAAAAATTCGCAATAGAGGTCACGATGAAAACTTTTGAAAAATTTTCTTCAGATGAGCGCGAATTTGGGTGCCTTGAACCAAAAACCACAGTCCGTTAAAATTTTTATATGTTAATATATATATATATATATATATATATATATATATATATATATATATATATATATATATATATATATGTATGTATGCATGTATGTATGTATGTATGTTTGTTTGTAGTATGTATGTTTCCGAGCGATGACTCAAAAAAAAAATACTAAACTGATTTCAATCAAACTTGGCAAAAATCTTGTTTGGGCGAAAACCGAGGTCGAGTTCGTTAATCAGCCTTTAAATGCTCAAGTTTTTCCGGTGGAAAATCGGGGAAAACTTTTTGAAAACGCTATATTTTTGTAAGTATCAGAGTAACTGGAATAAGATTTTACATGTGGCTAGAAATAGTGCATATAAACCTGTGTTGTTAATTTTCAGTAATTTAGTACACAATAGAGTTTTTTCCAAACTAAAAATAAAATCCCAACGACATGCGTTGAGACGACTCTGTGGTTAAAGTCCAATGCCTGACAGACAAATTAGTTAACTGCCACGCGTAGATTGATTCATACAACAGGTATAAACCATACATCAACAGTAACCAAACAAAATATATACCAGGAATAAAACATACTACCTGGACCAACAATCGTGAAACCTCTGCCGCAATTATGGAAAATGACAGACGACATGAAATTACAATTTTGCCAAGTGATTGTTATTTAACCGGTGGATTCAATCATTTATTAAAAGACACAATAGTTGTGGCTTTCTGAACGGCCTCAAATACAGTTTTAGCGCAGCATAGATATATTATGCTGTCGCATAATATAGCAGAAATGTAAACAAAATGAAGCCAAGTCTCTATAAAAATCATCCTAAAATAGTTTCTTTTATCTTTACATTTAAACATAAGATGTCATATATAAGTCTGAAACAGTCGTGGAATGTATTTTAATGGTAATTCTACAAATTCGGTAATTAATTGTTAGGTATACTTTGAATATAATATCCCTAGAATAAAGCCGATCTAAAATATCATGCAAACAAAACGTTATTTGACCGTCGCGCTTGCCTCATAAGCAGAAGGTTATGCGATCGAATCCAGCTCGATGAATGTATGTTTTTTTATGTTTTATTTTGACATTTAGAGAAAGAATAGTGCACAGATTTCATAAGTTTTGAACAAGATCTCATTTTTGTTTAAAACTCCTAAATAAGTTTGTCACCTTTGAGTCTTAAATTATAATTTTGTTATTGTTGATATTGAAAAAACCGGTTTCATTAGGTTGACTAAAACGAAATCATACTGGCGATTAATAAGGAAAAATAATTGCTACGTTTATAGTTTGGCAGATACTTTACTTTTCTAAATATGAATTAAGTTTCCTATTGGAAATCTTTTGTATATCTTTAATGAAATTTGTAATACAAGTTTTTTTTAAAGAGACTTACACTATCTACAGATATAGCAAAATTTAGTTTTTTAACATCATCGAAAATTTCGTTTTGGGCATTTTTCTCAAAAGTAGTTAGAACGCAAGATTTTTTTGATAATAGAGAGATATCGATGGTAACACTTCGAAATAATTCTTCAAATGTGCGCGTACTAGGACCTCTAAAATCGATCTTTTTTTATTTTTTATTTTTATTTCAACAACACACCACGAGGGCTCACAGCCTAAATACTATCGTACCGTGAGTGTCGACAAGGAGGAAAGAGGCAGCTTGTTAATTCTGTACTTGGAGGTTTGGTGGTTCAGACGGGAAGGAAAAAGATGTGCTAACAGGGAATTCCACAACTTGAAAGTCCTCGGGACAAAAGACTGGGCATAACAAGATGTTCTATGTCTGGTGACCTGAACAGTAAAAGGCTGCATTCGCTCTGTTCCCCTGGTAGATCTGTTGGGGGCAGCAGGTCGAGGAACTATGGAAGAAAGCTCGTCTGAGCAGTGCCTGTGCAGATATATATATAAAAGAGAGAGGGGTCACCAACGGCACGTCGGTGGGATGGCAGCCTTTGGGTGACGGTAGGGTCAGCGTTGAGACGTATAACTCTCTTCTGAATGGAGTCCAGGATAGCGAGTGTAGAAGCGGCAGCAGCACCCCAGATGTGGGAGCAGTATTCAATGTTTGGCCTTATTTGTGAAGTATATAAGTTATAGAGATTAGCTGGTGAAAAGTATTTGCGAGCCCGGAAGAGGAAGCCTAATTTCTTAGCAGCCACTTCTGCAATTGATGTGACATGTTAATGTCAATTGAGATTTCGATCCACAGAAATGCCAATAAGTCAAAAGGACTCATTACTTTGAATAACTTGGTTGCTCAATGTAATGGGTCTAGGGCTGGTGTATTTCTTATGAGATAGAAAGGAAAACTGAGATTTAGTGGAGTTGAATTGTACAAGATTTCTACTTCCCCAGTCTAATATTTCCACGGAGATAGAACCCTCCATGAGTCTGCGATCTACATCTAATTAGGTTAAAGAGACAGGCTTAGAATATATTTGAGTGGAGGGTGCTGTCGTCCGCGTAGCTGTGAACTGGGTTGGATGTGCTAGAGAGGAGGTCATTGATGTGGAGAAGAAACAAAGTAGGGGCTAAAGCTGAATCTTGCATTAATTGGATACAGTTTAGAGAAATGGCCAAGGTGTTCAAGGTATGTGTAAGTTTAAAGTATTAACTTTACTAATATGCCGTAAAATAATAGTGTACAAGTCTTATGAAAATTCGCTACTATAACGCACTTGCTGTGTCCCGAATTTTTTTTACTGAATCCAAAGCGGTGTAAACTATGCATAGTGAGTTCCAACTAATTGATATATCATCGATAAAATCGCTACTTACATGTAAAATTGTGACTTAAATTGAAACTAGAACACCATAAAGTATACAGGATGTCTTCTGATAAGTGTCCATTATTTTACAGGGCGATTTATCAAGTAATTCTAAGGTAGAAAGGTTTTATAAATATGTGGTGAAAAACGTTTCACTGTGAAGATATAGTGTAAACATTTTGATGTGTTTTTTTGTAATGTCGGTAGTTTTTAAAACCAATTTTTGAAATTAGGTACAACTCTTTGAGGTATTCACAAGTATATATCAATAAAATTTTAAAATCTATAAAGTATAGTCTTTTTTCAGGGGCCATGGTCCTTTTGGCCTACCTGATTTTGTTAAGATAGCTCTGATTTTTTAACCTTCGAAACTCAGTTCCCTACACTCTCCTCAAACCCTTTGTTACCTTGATTTTTTCATATAGCTACCGTTTTCAAATTATTTAGCAAAATATCCATCTATACATGTAACACAAGCGGTGAGGTGATGAATAAAGGATTATCACTGCTGAAAAAGGTGAAGCAACAAGCTGATTGTTGGACACTACAACGGAAAGGAGACAGTAACAGGAGAAGTTACAGCTGCGAAGCAAAATCAGGCTAGGCTTGAGAGGCCTCCGCCTTCGGTGAATTGGGTGGTATAATGCGTTTAGATACGATGAGGCTAATCATTGTGCCTCTTTGTATGTCCAAGCATTTTGCTAATGATCCGTACCAATCCAGAGATCCAAAGACTAAAACGCAATTCTGGTTTGGTTGGTGAGTACTAGATAACATTTTTAAAATCCAACTATGAAAATGCCCCCCTACAAATGTATAAATAGCTAATCCATTTTATACAGGCATAAATGTCAAAATTTCTTGTAGAAAGTGAAAAACATTATTCTGCTATTTATTATTAATTTAAGAGGGATGAGTTTTACAATTAATAAAGACTAGTTTGCTAATAGAGTCAAGATATAGGTGAAGAGAATAATGGCTTTTAGGACCATCGAGCTGCAAAATTGGAAGTGACAGTTCAACGACATTTAGATATTTGTTTGGACATGTAATTTTTAAATTGTATTATTTACATCCACAAGTTAAGCTTCTTGTAAGATACACTGTAAAATTGAATGACGAATATATTATTATTATTATTGTTATTATTATTATTATTATTATTATTATTTGATATAAGCGTTACACTTTCTCAGTATTACTACTGGAAACCTTTTGACCGACCCCCGCGCGGCATTGGGGTTCGGCTCGGTAGATGGGGGTGAAATTCATCATATCCCATTATGTCGATATTATTATTACAGTCTGACTTCCGGTGCTTCAACACAGCAGACGTGTTTGAGGTCGCCACTTAACTGAGAAATTTTCGGACTATGTGACATGTCTGCAGCAGAATCGCCCTCTGCCCCACGTTGAGGATGTTATTTGGTAATCCGAGTTCCTTTAGATTTCCCATGAAATTTTTGGTGACTATTCCTTCCGCCGACATTACGAAAGGATATATAGCCACCTTCTGGAGCTTCCATATGTTTTTTATTTCATATGCCAAGTTTCCATACTTGGTGATCTTTTCAATTTCAGTTTTCTGAATGTTATGGGACAGCGGTACAGCAATGTCTATGATCACAGCAAGCCTCATCTGTTTGTTAATCAGGACAATGTCTGGCCACAGTGCGGTCCGTTATCATGGGTCGGTCCCAGTACAGGAGAAAGTCTGCCGACTCCAGCACCGCCTCCGGAGAATACTTGTAGTAAGCTGGTGTTGTTGACGGGTTCAGGAGGCTGTATTTCAAAGCGATTTGTTAATGAGCAGGACATGCTGCCATGACGTGTTCAATGGTTTCTCCAACAACTGTCCATTTTCGACATCTATCCACCACTTCTAATTTTAGACAATGCTTCTCGTAGTTTTTAGTTTTTATAACCTGAATGGCCATCACAAATCCCTCTGTCTCCGGGTAGAGTTGCCCCTCGACCAACCATATAAGCGAAGAGGTTTTATCAACACTGTCCGCCTGCAGGTGCTTGGGGTACCTCCCATGCATAGCCTGGTTGCCCCACTGGACTACACCGTCCTGGTCAGCCGGGGTGTCCAACTCATAGTTGCGCTGACCCAGCCTAAGTGGAATACAATCCTGATTCTCGCACACCACCAACCTCATCAGTTCATCCTGCGATGCAAGAAAACGCTGTCGCATGTTTCTTTCTTGCTTAAAACAGAGGTTCTTTATATGGATTAACCCTCTGCCGCCTTCTTTCCGAGTTGTATACAGTCTTCTAACAGATGAGTTGGTGTGAAGGCACCGAAATTTCGTAAGAAGCCAACTCATGAGTCTGTCCTGTTCATCTAAGTCGGTGTTAGACCATTTGACACCTCCAAAAGAGTATGTCAATACTGGTACCGCCCATGAGTTGATAGCAGCACAGAGGTTACCTCCGGAAAGCTTAGTATTTATGAGCTTCGTGACTCGCTTCCTATACTTCTCCTGGAACTCTCGCTTTAGCCGGCTATGGTCCACACGCTGGTTTTGCGGACACCCTAGGTAGCGGTATGTCTCTTCAGGCGGTAGTTGTTCTATATCGCAGAAGGGATGTTGGTCACCTTCAACTGCCCCTCTCTTGACGTTAATTATAGCACATTTGTCGAGTCCAAACGACATTTTTATATCATTGCTAAAGATTTTAACAGTATTAATCAGTGAGTGGAGCTTATCTTGTGTCTCAGAGTATAATTTAAGATCGTTAAGATTATTATTATTATTATTATTATTATTATTATTATTATTATTATTATTATTATTATTATTATTATTATTATTATTATTATTATTATTATTATTATTATTATTATTATTATATCTAAACTTTGAAGATCTAAATCACACGCATCAAACAGATTAATTGTCAGTTGCATAATATATAATCGTAAAATATTAAAATAACAATGACAGGGAGTATAGACGACCGTTAGCTTTTAATAATTAATAGTCTACTTGAGCAAGGTCAAACAAAAAGGATGTAACCAACTGTACAATGAGTAATTCGTGTACCGTACGAAAGTTTAAATATAGAAATAAATGCCCGTTCTGTAATTACATGTTGATATTTTGTCAGTCATAATTGTTGTCTCATTCTAGCCTCTGCAATTTGTGTCTATTGAGTTTGCAAGGCAGGAAATTACTTATTATTTAAGTATCGAATTATAGTTATTTTTGAATTCATTATATTACATTTCTAACAGGGAACACTAAAACATAATTTTTGTAACTAACTGTAATGTTAGACATAAATTAAATAGGTTGATGATTTGTAACGTATTACAAGCTTTTATTTTAAATTTCAAATGCCATTCATAACATTTATATACTTACAGTCCTTATGCCTAATTATTATAATACGGGGAGATTCTGCTTGACCTACAATCAACTTTCGTGGCTCTATCCAAAAAATTCTGGGCGCAGCAAGTGCGTTATGGTAGCGAATTTTCGTTAAAATATTTTTAATGTCAAATTTGTCTTGTTTTTAAAAGGACATTTGGTTGGCGGTATAACCTATATAGTAGTAACAATGTACCATATTTCATTAAAATAGCTTTGATGTTTCAAAAAGTACAAAGGTTTTCCGAATATTAACTTAAAAAGTTCCAGAAAAAACTGATCCGATTTTCCTGGCGAACACACCCCTTCAAGCTATTTACGCACCGGCCTAGATATACTTATTCACAAACACCAAAAGTGAAGTATCATATCATAAGTATCATATGAGTATCGTAAGACTGGACTATGTAATTATTTAGAGGGTTCACTTGTGTTACTAATAATAAAAATGTTATTACTCACCTTATTTTATTCGTACAAGAAAAAAATTGGTGTTGCTGAATAGATAATTGGATTAGCTTTGAAAAGATGTATAACAGTACCGACCATCCAATTTCAAAAAAGGGTAGCTACCCGTTGAAGAGTTATAAGGATAGGGGTGAGATTTTTATATAAAAACTTAGTTTTTGAAAATAAAAATCAACCTGTTTTTTAATTATCCTTAATAACGGCCACTTTCAATTTAATTGAACTTATGCGTTATTTTATACACAGTGTATAAACTCTATATTGATAACTTTTTACACAACATCGGATTTGTCTCCCTTTTTAGGGACGTGCTGAACTAGAGCTTGTTTCCAGGAAGATGGAAATACTCCCAAGGACATCGAAAAGAGGCGACATAAAATTGGAGTCAGTTTATGAACACAAATGGGTTTTGATGAGTTTTTGATGTCTAAATTGTCCAATATGCTTAAATATCTGTCTCGTTTTTGACCTTACAGCTGGAATACTTAGTGGGCTCTTTCCCCGCACATCATGTGTGGGATAAGAAACAAATACATGGGCAAATAGAACAATTTTTCCTTTTGAGAATACAGCGAATACTCCAAGTCAGGCAAGGGAAGGAGCTGGTGATGATATTTCTACTCACAACTTTTGCCAAAGAGCATAAATTTAGGGTATCGTTTGAAATGAGACGAATTTGTTTTTTAGTGAATTTTATTTTTAAAAATCACTAATGAGGAGATCCCGACTATTGAATTTTTAAAAAAGTTCTTCAAATGAGCTAATTAGGCCCCCCAGAACACACATCCCGGGTCAGTTTCAATTTTTATATGTTTATATATATATATATATATATATATATATATATATATATATATATATATATATATATATATATATATATATATATATATATATATATATATATGTATGTATCACATCGATAACACAAAAAATAACGGGCCGATTTTGATTAAATTTGGCGAATAAATTCCCTGTGTAAATGGCTTGGATAAGTTCGTTAGCCAGGAAAATCTGCCTAGGTTTTCCCGGAAAATTTTCTTTCGAAAAAAATGTATATCCCCGGAATTAACAAAGTAAGGGCAACCAAATTTGGTACGCAGGTTTATATCCTTATAGGTAAGTTACTTACCAAAATTTAGCTATGTAGGTCGCAAGATAAAAAAGTTATAGGCATTTAAAGAAAAATAAATTGGGGTTTTCCTCAAAACGTCAAAGTTGCGATTTAAAACGTCAAAATCGGCAACATTTAGGCAAAGAACTTGAATCTAATACGAGCTGTGGAAAGAAAATGTCTCAAGAAGGATGTTTTACAAACCCTGAAGTCTTAGTTTCAACCGTCATTGTCCTTCATTTTACTAAAATGTTTCCAGAAAATTTATTTCAAATAGACCCCTTCTCTGATGCTTGGCAGTAGTCTTAGCTATAGAGTTTATCGTTTAATGGTATATAATTTTTGTCGAATTTTCGTAAAAAATCAATAAACCTCAATATATCCGTTATTATACAAGATATGAAAAAAATTGTATATATTAATTATAGGGTGTCTTGAGCTACATCTTAAAAAATATTTCTACAATCACAGGGTGGCCCATAAGTCGTTGGTGACACAAATTTTTCCTTTTTTTTTTAATCAAACACGCCTTATGTTATTGCATTTTTGCATTTTCCATCGAAATATAATGCATGTTTGTAAGAAAAGATATTCTGGATGCAGCAAGTGCGTTATGGTAGCGAATTTTGATCAAATGCTTCATATTTGAATAGCCCAATTTGCTATTAACCTATAAGGTTGACCAAGAAACGTGTTTTTCCAAGAACACTTATATTTTTACTTTTGGAAATTTTTATAAATTTTCACACAATAAAGTTATTTTTGTGAAACATTGCACATTGTTTTTACTATATAGGTTATACTGGTAACCAAAATTGATGCCTGCTTTCTTAAAAAGAAGACACACATATTTGCAATAAAAACATTTTTATGAAAATTCACTACCATAATGCACTTGCTGCGTCCAGAGTTTTTTATTTATTGGTGTAAGTCATTTTAGGCCTAATTGGTTATCTGCTTGCACCCGTTGTTTGCTAATACAAAGCCTGCGTGAGTTTCTCTGCTCGGGTTTTTGTGCCAAAAATTGTAGGCCAAAATTGTAGAAACTACTGCTTTTTGGCAGGGTTTATTGGATCAGGGTTTTGGTTTGGAATTTATCCACAAAAAAATTATGAAAATTTGCAAAAATTTCTTTTATAAAAATCCAACATTTATTTTTACAGAAATTGCCTTCAGTAATGTTACACTAAATTATATTTTTCACAAAAATTCGACAAATTTTTTTCGACAATAACTTACTTAACATTTATTATTAATTCGCAACATATCAAAACAATCTTACAAAAAATTATTTCTACGGAAACAATAATAACATTTCTGCGAAAACTTTTTAGATTCAGGCACTATTTGAGAGTGCCTGTATACGGCAGCTCTATTTTTTTAACCAGTAATACAAACAAAAATCTCCCTGAATGTGTCATTTACATGGGGCTCCGCTATCTATTGGTAAACACGCCCTATCACAATTTGTGATATGTGTTTGTGATATGAACCAAAAACGTGAAAAGTTGCAAAACAATTGAAATAACTCAACAACGATGAAGGATATAATTTTTTTTACCTTACAACCATTCATTATAATTCGATGTAAACTACAAAAATGCAATAACACAAGGTGTGTTCTATTAAAAACAGAAAGTGTGTATCACCAACGACCTATGGGCCATCCTGTGATTATCAAAAAAGTTTATAAGATGCAGCTCGAAACACCCTATAATTAACGTATGTAATTTTGTCTCATATCTTGTATAATAACGGATATATTTAGCTTTACCGTAGAAATTAGTCACCCTGTATATGTGTAAACAGACAAAAATTGAAACTTACCCCGTATATGGGTTTTAGGGGTTGTAGTTCGCTCTCATTTAAAGAAATCTTTTTAAAATTCATAAGTCGCGGTGTTCTCAATAACGAATTTTTTCTACGAAAATTTGATAAAATATAGACTATTTAACCATAAACTCTATAGCTGAAACTACTACCCAATTATCAGAAAGAGGGTCTATTTGAAATGGATATTCCAAAAATATTTTAGTAAAATGAAGGACAATGATCGTTACATAACCCATACTAGTACTAGGTGGCGACACGCTCACCACTCACTTAGTGTTGAAAGGCTGGCTACTATACCCGTATTACTTTATAAATCCCATTACCACAAACAGCCCTTACAATAAATATCGTCAACATCCCCACAAGCGACGAAGCAACATACTTAGGACTCACACTTGACAGAAGACTTCGATACACCAAACATATAAATAACACGTGTAATAAATCCAAAGCCCTACAATCACTCATATACCCACTAACAAACAGACGTAGCAAACTAAGCACGAAAAACAAATTACTTATATACAAAACAATCATCGAACCGAGATTAACCTACGCAGCACCTGTCTGGGCCCACACAGCCAGAACCAACAGACTAAAACTTCAAAGAATACAAAACAAATACGTACGACACGCTCTCGACATACCCTGGTTCGTCAGCAACCGACAAATATACGAAGACACCAAAATTACAAAAACAGAGGACAAAATAAACGAACTGACAACCAAGACACTCATAAATGCCTCCGCACACACGAACAAAACCATCACCGAGGTCCTCAACTATGACTACGACTACCCCTCCAAAATTAAGAGACACAAACAGATACTCAAACAATAACATAGACGACTTGATTGACTAAAAACCACCTAACAACAGAAGTCTATTTCATCGGCTCAGGATCGCGGGATAAAAGGAGAGCTCTCCTGGTCCATCTTCAAGTCATGACAAGTGACAAGTGTATTTTTACAGCAATTGGTATGTCGTACTGAAGAGCACTAATTAGAACGAAACCGGTCTACGGTTCTAATTGTTGTGAGAATGCATCTAGCCTTACATACGTTGTCCCTATATTATGGTAGAAATGGGCCAGGGCTGACAATTTATTAAATTGTTAGTTGGTTGTATACAGTCTCTATTTTTTAACACTTTGTGTTATTTGGAGCTGGCGTGACAACATACTACTTGGTTCCGCAACTAGGTGGCGACACGCTCATCACTCACCACTCACTTAGTGTTAAAATTTGGTCTTAGATATAATATGTAAGTACTGCAAGTGTCTTTAAAAAAATTGTGTTAAAAATTTCATTAAAGTTACAAAAGCTTTTCAGAAAAAAATTAATAATTTACAAAGGGAATGTACCTCTCAAATTATAAATATGGCAGGTATTTTTCCTTATTAATTGCTTGGATCGTTTTGTTTTAGTCAACCCATCCAGTTTTTGCAAAGAATAAACAACAAAAAAGTTTTTGAAAACAAATTTGTAGTTATCTGCGAAGCTCATTATGTTATTTTTCTTTAATTTATTACCCACGTGCGTTTACAAGGGTGTTACTATGGTTCAAGATTGAAGATGCTGGCTTAATGGGAAATTTATTGAGCTATCGGTTTTGAAATATTTTTACGAAAATTTTCTACCATAACATAAAAAACCTTTTTTGTTGTTTATTGTTTGCAAAAACTGGATGGGTTGACTAAAACAAAACCATCCAAGCAATTAATGACGAAAAATACCTGCCATATTTATAATTTGACAGGTACATTCCCTTTGTAAATATTTTTTTTCTGAAAAACGTTTGTAACTTTAATGAAATTTCTAACACAGTATTTTTTAAATCAACTTGCAGTACTTACATATTATATCTAAGACCAAATTTTAATTTTTTAGCTCCATATTAAATATAAATTTTTTCAAATAATCGCTAACTGGGATTCTAAAACTTGGTTTAACTGCGGCCACACGGGGACCGCCATCAGTCGCATCGGCCGAATTAAACTATTTTTTTTTGATTTTTTTCTTCTTCATTAAACGTCTCGCACCCGTCGCAACTTTCACATGTCGGAGACAAGGAGACCGTACAGCGTTTACTTTTTGTTGGGTGAAGCCGCCGCCTTCTTCTTGGCCGTCTTCGGTTTGGGTGCCCTCGGTTTCTTTGTGGGACCGGCTTTGACTTTTTTCGCCTTGGACGGCGACTTGGGTTTGGCCACGGCGGAGGCGGGCTTCTTTCTGCCACCGGCGCCGACTGGTTTCTGCGCCTTGGGGCTGAAAGTGGCCTTTTTCGGTTTCGTCGTGGGTTTCTTGGCTGCCGCCGTCGCCTTCGGTTTATCCCCGGCGACGGCTCTCTTCACCTTCTTGGCGGCGGGTTTCTTGTCGCCGCCCCCCTGGAGCAACCGGACGCTTCCTTGCCCTTCGTCTGTACCAGAGAGCCGGAGGCGACGGCTGATTTCAGGTATTTCCTGATGAACGGCGCCAGCTTATCGGCGTCCACCCTGTAGTTGGCGGCGATGTACTTCTTGATGGCCTGCAACGACGAACCGCCGCGTTCCTTCAAGTTCTTGATCGCCTTGCCCACCATCTCGGAGGTCAGAGGATGCGACGGTTTTGCCTTGGGGTTTTTCACTTTCTTTTCCTTCTTCGCTTTAGCATTTTTATCCGGTGCTTCTGCGGCTGGAGAAGATTGAACGGCCGTCTCTGCCATTTTCTGTGTTCACTTGACGGTGTATCACGCGAGGAGAAACAGTAACGACTTGCTGCTGCGTGTCGGAGCGAATATCGCCAAGGTCCATTTAAATCTAAAGAATTCGTTTTAATAATATATCTTACTAATAGTGTACAATTCTTATGAAAATTCGCTACTATAACGCACTTGCTACGTCCCGAACCTTTTTTCTACTAATGTACTAGTAATTCGTGTGTGCTAATTTTTTATAAGAACGAAATTATATTTGCATTTTTGCTACATTTTATCTACCCAATAAAGAACAACAAACTGCTTATTCAGCACAAAAGATCGATATCCATAAAAGAAATATAACATTCACCATTTCAAACTATCGCCAAGGAAAAACGTGAATGTGACATAGATAAGCTAGAAACAGTAATAGTAGGTATTTATTATTGCTCCATTGCTCTACTACAGCCAATTAAACAGGATAGATTTACACTTACCACTATCTAGATGTAATTTAAGAGCATCCACATTTTTTATTAAGTGTTACAGTGCATTCTAAATAGAAAGTACAAAATAATCACAAATAATATAAAAGGCGATACCCTCTCAACAACATTATTCAATTTACGCTACTAATTGTCTTTGAATCAAAGTGAGAGGATAAAGTCGGCAAATGTGTTGTAGTCTTTCATGCATCCAATGACCTTTGAGAGGTGAATTCTAGGCTTCTTTACAAATAGATTATTTGAAATACCTCAAAAGTTACTTGTACTTATTGTGGAATATGTTAAAGCTATTGCTGGTAATAATTAAAGGTCGAACCCTAAATACCTATTAGTGAATTTTCAAAAATTCACTGATGAGGAGATCCCGATTTTTGAAATTTCAAAAAGATTATGCAAATGAGCGCGAACTAGTTTCGCTAGAACCCATATCCAGCGTGAAAAGTAATGCGCCGATTTTGATCGAATTTGGTACATGTACCTTTCTTTTGCAAGTGGCTTGGATAAGTTTGTTATCCAGGAAAATCGGCCCAGGTTTTCCCGGATAATTTTATGTTTTCTTTCGACAAAAAATTATATCTCCGTAAATAACAAAGTAAGGGCAACCAAATTTAGTAAGCTGGTTTCTGTAATAAAGTGTATTCCGTGTACCAAAATTCAAATCTCTATCTTAAGAGAAAAGAAAGATAGAGGTAAATTCATTTTTAATTAATTAAATCTGATTCAAGAAAGCTAAAACGTCAAAATTGATTGAGTATGAATGGGAGTGAAAAATACTACAAGAAATACTAACAAGCTCCTAGATATGTGTCTTAAGTCGTTATTTTCTTTGATTTCGTTATAATATGAGCAAAAAATCTATTGGAAATCGAAATGGTTTTATGTAAATTTTAAAACATTGAACCAATGTATTACCGGATACAGCTGCTAGTAGACACATGTAGAGCATAGCTCAGTGGCCTAAGCCCCTGTACATCGGATAATCAAATTCAATTGACTCCTGCATGACGAGTTCGAATCCTGATCAGTGACTAGTTTTTTCAATTTTTTTTTAGTCTCATTTCACTTTACCGTTATCTAATCAGATTGTTGTTATTCGGATGAATTTTTTAGCGAGTTTTTGTATGAAAAATAATTAGACAAAGAGGAGTTGAAAGTTTTAAGACCTAATTTAATTTGAATAGAATATCTGGTTGCTTGTTCTTGCCCTAACTTAGTGAAACCGTTCCATATTTAATACAGTCGTAGACTTTTCCCGTGGCTTCACAAGTGCTTGTTTTAGTGATATTTCTTTTTTTTTTAAATCACTAACGAGGATATCCCAACTTTTTAATTTAGAAAAAATGTCTTCAAATGAGCTCGAACTAGGCTCCCTAGAACCCATATCCAGGGTCAGTTTCAATTTTATATATATATATATATATATATATATATATATATATATATATATATATATATATATATATATATATATATATAGGGTTAACAATTTACCAAAATTTAGGTCTGTAAGTTTAAAGACGAAAAAGTTAAAGGCATTTCAATTTTAAAAAAATGTGGTTTTCCTCAGAACGTTAAAAGTCGCGATTTCAAACGTCAAAAATTGCAACATTTAGGTAAAGAACCTAAAAGAAATACGGATTATGTAAAGAGTATTCTGCGAACCCTTAAGTTTCAGCTTAAACCATCATTGCCCTTCATTTTAATAAAATATATCCAAAAAATTAATTTCAAATAGACCCGTTCTCTCATGCTTTGGAAGTAGTTTTAGTTAAATTTATGGCTTAACGGTCTATAATTTTTAGCTAATTTTCATAGAAAAAATTCGTTAATTAGGAGACCTCGGCTTTTGAATTCTAAAAAGATTTCATCAAATGAGCGCAAACTAGGCCCCCTAGAATCCATATCCGGGTTTACTTTCTGTTTACATATATACAGTGTGACGCATTTCTACAGTAAAGCTCAATATAATTGTTATTATGCAAGATACGAGAAAAAAATATATACGTTACCTATAGGGTGTTTTGAGCTGCATCTTATACAATTATTTTGACAACCACAGGCTGGCCCATAAGTCGTTGGTGATACCTACATTTTTTTGAATTTTTGCATCTTTCATCGAAATATGACGCATGTTTGTAAAAAAATCAAGGCGCAGTAGGTGCGTTTTAGTAGCGAATTTTCATTAAACGCTTTAAAATTCAATAACGCAATTTGCTGTTAACCTAAGGTTCGTCAGCTAGGAAACGAGTTTTCTCAAAAAGCTTTTAAGATTATTTTCGGAAAATTTTTGTAGATTTTCAAACAAGTTATGTTGGTAAAATATGGTACATTGTTCCTACTATATAGGTTATACCGGTTTTTTTTTAATGTCAACAACACACCACGAGGGCTTACAGCCTAAATACTATCGTACCGTGGGTGTTGACAAGGAGGAAAGAGGCAGCTTGTTAATTCTGGACTTGAAGGTTTGGAGGTTCGGAGGAGAAGGAAAAACATGTGCCGGCAAGGAATTCCACAACTTGGAAGTCCTCGGGACAAAAGAGCGGGCATAACAAGATGTTCTATGTCTGGTGACCTGGACATTAAAAGGGTGCATTCGCTCTGTTCCCCTGGTAGATCTGCTGGGGGCAGCAGGTGGGGGAATTATGGAGGAAAGCTCCTCTGAGCAGTGCCCGTGCAAATATCTATAAAAGAGAGAGAGGTCACCAACGGCACGTCGGTGAGCAAGGGATGGAAGCCTTTGGGTGAGGGTAGGGTCACCGATGAGACGTATAGCTCTCTTTTGAATGGAGTCCAGGATAGCGAGTGTAGAAGCGGCAGCTGCACCCCAGATGTGGGAGCAGTATTCGAGGTTTGGCCTTATTTGTGAAGTGTATAAGGTATAGAGATTAGTTGGTGAAAAGTATTTGCGAGCCCGGAAGAGGAAACCCAATGTCTTAGCAGCCGCTTCTGCAATTGATGTAACATGTTGGTGCCAATTAAGATTTCGATCCACAGAAATGCCAACAAGAGAGAAGGACTCATTACTTTGAATAACTTGGTTGTTTATTGTGATGGGTCTAGGGCTGCTGTATCTCTTGTGAGAAAGAAAGCAAGACTTAGTTTTGGTGGGGTTGAATTGTACAAGATTTCTACTTCCCCAGTCTAATATTTTTTGGAGGTCCACGGAGACAGAACCCTCCATGAGTCTGCGATCCTCATCTAATTGGGCTAAAGAGACAGGCTTAGAATATTGTATATTTGAGTGGAGGGTGCTGTCGTCCGCGTTACTGTGAACTGGGTTGGATGTGCTAGAGAGGAGGTCATTGATGTGGAGAAGAAACAAAGTAGGGGCTAAAGCTGAACCTTGAGGAACTCCTGCATTAATTGGATACAGTTTAGAGGAATGGCCATCCACAACAACAGATATGCTCCTGTTGGAGAGGAAATTTGCTGTCCAGGTACAAAGTTTTGGTGGTGGGCCATAGGCCGGGAGTTTATTAAGCAGCGCTGCGTGCCAGACCTGGTCGAATGCTTTGGATATGTCTAGAGCAACAATTTGGGATTCACCGTGTTGTTCCATATACTTGTTCCAAGAATGGGTGACAAAGGAAAGGAGGTCGGCAGTCGATCTGCGCTGACGGAATCCATACTGCCTGTCGTGGATTAGACTGTGTTTTTCAAGGAATTTTAGTAGTTCGGTGTTTATATACTTTTCCATCACTTTAGAGATGACTGAAAGGAGAGAAATAGGCCTGTAGTTGCTAGGAAGCGCTTTGGATCCTTTTTTGGGGATGGGTTGTACTCGAGCAGTTTTCCAGTTACTAGGGAATATGCCTTTATTGTAAGATATCTGAAACAGACGAGTCAGGACAGGAGCAAGTTCTGGTGCGGATTTTTTGAGAACAATTACTGGGATCTCGTCAAGGCCAGAGGCTTTCCTGGTATTAAGAGAAGAGAGCATCTTTCGTACCTTTTTAGTTTTGAAAATGATATCAGTCATTTTATGCGCGACATTGGGGACTGTTGGTGGTTGAACATTTGGAGGTGGGTTGAGAGTAGAATTTCCGGCGAACAACGAAGCAAAAAGTTCAGCCTTGCCCAGGGCGGTAGAAACAATTTCATCCCCTGAGACAAGAGGTGGGAACGTGCTCTTGCAGAAATTATTCCCAATAGACTTAGCAAGAGTCCAGAAGGGTTTGCCGCCGTTGGAGCTTGAGAGGACTTTGTTTTTGATGTGGTTATTAAACGAGTTTTTTGCCTCAGAAAGAATGCGGACATAGCGGTTTCTTGCGTCGTTGAATGCTTGACGATTTTCTTGACTGGGATTGTGTAGAAGCGTTTTGTGAGCTTTGACCTTTTCAAGTCTGGCCTTGTCACAGGATTTAGAGAACCAGGGCTTTTGAGTGGCTGAAGAGGTTTTCTGTGTACGTGGAATAAATAATTCCATGCCAGCTTGGATAATTTCGGTGACGTTTTGTGAGATATCAGAGGGGTCAGGATGAGAGAAGCAGACAGACGCCCATGGAAATGAGGAAAAGTAATCCCGCATTTCGTCCCAGTTTGCGGAGTTGTAGTGCCAAACGATACGTGGGTGTGATGTTTGTGTGACCTCAGGTTGCATTGCACAGGAAGCAGTGACCATGCCGTGGTCTGAGCGACCAAGGGGGGCGGTGACTGATACCTTATAGCATTCAGGTTTTGTAGTAAGAAATAGATCCAAGGGATTTGAGCTGTGTGTTGGGATACGAGGAAAGTAAGTAGGTTGCTGAACCATATTGGCCAAAGAATTGCTGACTGCAAAGGCCTCCGCTGCTCTCCCTTGTGGATCGGTTTTTGAAGATCCTAGCCATCCCGGTGACCAAATTGATTCCTGCTTGCATTAAAGAGACATATTTTCTATTAAAAACATTTTGAAAAATGCACTTCCGTAATGCACTTGCTGCCTCCAGACTTTCTATTTATTTATTCATAATATACCAAAGTCTATGTCTCGTGCATATAAAAATAGTTACAATTTATTTTAATCCGTTTTTCAATGAAGTGATCTTGTGAAAATGTGTCATTAGAAACTTTTAATTATTTCTTAGCAAGATTCGCTAAACATAGTTGAGAAATCGGTTCTGGATTCGAAAGTATTTTAACAATCCCAGACAATTTTTTTTAATCCAGAGAGTACTACGTACCTTACTGGCTTCTATATTAAGAAATACGTTTTGACTTACCTGAAAGAGAAAAAACATAATTAGTGAAATATAACAAACAATACAAAAAGCACAATTAAATAGAATATCAAAATGCAAATTATAAAACACAACTATTCAGTAATAATGTAAAGTTTATATGAACCTGTGAGGAGCACTGATGAATATTTATAGATAGGAAAAACATACACTTAAGTCACCAAATTAGTATTTTATACGTGACACTAATTACATTAAACGATGTTTGCTTAACTGAAAATGAGATTTACTTAGGTTACTTCATGTTTATCTTTAAATAAAGTCAACTCTCTCACTAAAACTCTCTATGACGTTATGCGCGCAGCTGTGCAAAAATAGTTAGCGGGAGGATTATATGCTTGTCGTTTTGGCAGCGTTCACCATGAGCCAACCGCTGAGTTTAGGCGCCCATCTGTTGACTGTTGACACAATTTAGTTGATGGAAATCTGATGAATGCACTGTTGACTTCAAGCAGTTTTTTGAGGTCGGTCTGTCAGTTTAGAATAGACAATTTCAGACCAAATAGCTAACATGGGAAGAAACCTCAATATCCCCTTGAAAACTAAAATAAACACGTCCAACTTAACGCAACCATTACAAAATGAAATAAAAACCGATTGGGAAGAAACATGGAAGGAGAAAAACCAAAGCAGGTGGTATGCATCCATCCAAAATTGTTTGCCTTTGGAACCTTGGTTTAATAAATATCCATACACGAACAGAAGACACTTAACAAACATTCTCCGCATGAGAACAGGACATTGCTCAAGCCCAAAACATTTATATAGGATAGGAGTTAAAGAAACACCCAACTGTGATTGTGGAGAAGAAGGAGACATAACACATATGCTCTTTAACTGTAAAAACCGCCCACAACAAAATAAGGACCTATATAAAAAACTTATTGAAAATCACATAACAACACCAATTCACACCCAACAAATTCTAACTGAACTAAACACTAAAACAATTAAGATAATATATGAATTTTTTAAAGAAAACAACATTAAGTTTTAATAAAAACTCTACAACTATTACAATCAGCCGCACCTACGCTAAATACGTACCAGACTATCAAACATAATAGAGAAAATATGGCGATGCCAATATAAAGTCCGACAATCGACAACCGCCACTAGATTAGACTACGTTTAATGGCCCAATGGACCTACGTCTTAGGCCAAACAAAATAGACATAGAATAGAATAGACTAAGACAGGTCCGTCTTTTTTTTGAGTGGCACACAAATTATTTATTTGACATTTGTTTTGCATGCGTTTTCGTGTTGACTTGAGTTTCAAACAAATTCATGATAAAACATTTGTGGTTATCGGTAAGGTAAAAAATCATAGCTAATTTGTAATATTTTATTATTTTCAATATTTATGTATACATTTTTGTTGTGATACATTAGTTTTGACTGAGGTACGGACACTTGTGTTTATAATTTGGCCAGCACCGAGCAGCATTCACAAGATTTAGAGAAATTGTTGTACTTATTGCAAATCTATAAGAGTGATATTTTAAGGCTAACTTTAGACGGGGTTTCATAAAAGTAAGTAGCAGCTCTTGAAGAGTAGAATATTTGTTGGTATCTAAATAAATGCGAAGAAACATAATCGTATGAAAGAGCATGTTTTTGTGTCACCATTTTAAAAACAAACCTCATGGATATCTATCAATTCAAGTTTTGTTTGCAAGGTGAAAATGTTAAAGCCGTAACCCAAGCATTTCGACGTTCAATAGACAGACCCCACACATCACAGGACATACAATGGATATACATAATAGCCATTTTACGTTCATGACCATGCGATGGATATCATATGGACATCCAGTGGATATTGTTAGAGCAGATTTTTTTTTATAAAACTTAAATAATGTGAACATATGAGCATTTATTATTCATTAATATATAATCAAGAATACATTCGAATTTCTGGATGTATATACTTTATTCAAGTATGTATATATCCGTCAGACATCCGATGGGTGTCCATTAGATATCCCATGGATATACAGAAGACATCTATTAGATGTCTACTGGACATCCAGTTGATGTTCCGCTAATATGTTCACACCAGTAGGAAACAAGATTATAATTTATAGAAACCGTTATTCACGCCTGTTAAAGATAAGGGAAGAAAAATAACCCGTCCTAGCACAAGAATTACTAAAAAGTGTAATAACCATAAATTTCCATCCAAATTCTCATTGCGATTAAAACATTACAATAAAATTATTTTTATTTCAATACAGAGAATTTATGTATGTTATTTCGTGAGAAAAATCTATTATCATATTGTTATTCAAATGCTCTCCCGAACAATAAACGCGGGAGCACTTAATAGCTCACCTTGGGGCATTGGTGCTTGAATTGTTGGCTACAATGACCAAGATCCGTTCGCATTTGTTTGGTTTAAAGTAGCTTGTAGTTTGGTCCAAAGTGGAGGTTACAAAATTTAAAATTGCATCTTACCATTTTGCATCAACTGCTAAATAAAAAATAAACAACAACCTACAACTATTGTTAGAGGAATTCTATCTTTTTCCAAATAAAGTGTGTGTTGTTTTTATTAATAAGTTTTGTTGTGATTTCCAGTCAGTAAATAATTTACGGTTGAGTACATAACCTTAAACTTTTTAGTTAGGAAAATATATTTTACACCTATTTACGTAAATACCATTATTTATAGCTGTAAAAAGCACGTTGGTTAATAATAACAGGGCTAGTGGACGTGAACTAGAAAACAAATATCTTCTCGATTGAAGTAAATGTTTTTTACTTCGTATTGAAGTCAGCGAAAATTGTCTAGTAATATAATGGAAGTTTATGTGCATGTAAAATTGTTCATTTTACTGGTGGATATTCCTCGTCCTTACTTAGAAGCAGATCAGTTTCAGTAGATTATGACAGTAGATCACTTAAGGTTAATTAAAACTATTGGGTATATAGTCAGTTCTGTCGTGATACTTAACATTAACAGCTATTACCTATTATTTTGAAATAACCACTAAAGTGTTGTAGTTATAGCTATAATAATTAAAGTAATAATTATAAACATTGGTCCATATTATTTATTGGATTGTCTTATGCGTTTGATTATAAGCAGTGTCTTTTTTCTTTACAGCAAGAATGCAGACCTGAGCCAGATCACAGATCAAGTAAATAAAGTTATTTAAATGATTTTAGAACACAATAAAATATTTGTTTGCTTATATTAGTGTTTCATTGGGGGGGATGGGGTTAGAAATAGAATATGGTTAGCATCGAATATCCATTTCATGTAAAAGTGATATCCATTTGATGACCACATGTATATCCATACAATATCCGTTAGATGTATAATGGATAACCATTTCGTGACCACATGTATATCTATACAACATCCAATATATATCCACATGGATATCCAGATTGATGGATATTGGTAGAACATCTGTATGTCCATTAGATATCTATTGGATATCCATGTATATCCATTGGATGTCCTGGATATCCATCGTGGATATCCATTGAGTATCTAATGGACGTCCATGTGCTGTGTGGGGATCATTCAAATAAACACTTCTGTTACTTAAAACAGCAGTAAATTGAAAGACGAGACTTTATCGCGTTCAGCACGCATTGGGCATTTGACTATACTACAAAAATAAAGCATTTCCAATAAATTAGATAAAGAATAATGTGATTTGATAGTAAAGAATCTCAACGTTTTGATATACAAATACGTTGTCAAATAGAATTGTATCTCACGCAGAAAACATGACAGACCTGTTAATGACGTCATTCTAGAATAATCAATTGCGCGCTATGATCTGCAGTCATAACCTCAAATCTAAGAAAAATTTAAAAGAAGCTATAAAATCGAAAATGGATAATGAAAACTTAAGAACCTCATTCTGGTGGAATTAGTTGATGTTTCACTCAATACTAATGTGATGGGTAATAATTATAAACATTTGTTCATATCATTTATTGAATTTTCTTATGAGTTTGATTATAAGCAGTGTCTTTTTTCTTTACAGCAAGAATGCAGACCTGAGCCAGATCACAGATCAAAAGAATAAAGTTATTTCAATGATTTTAGAACACAATAAAATATTTGTTTGCTTATATTAGTGTTTCATTGGGGGATGGGGTTAGAAATAGAATATGGTGGTTGGTTAGCATCGAATATCCATTTCATCTAAAAATGATATCCATTTGATGACCACATGTATATCCATACAATATCCGTTAGATGTTTAATGGATAACCATTTCGTGACCACATATATATCTATACAACATCCAATATATATCCACATGGATATCCAGATTCATGGATATTGGTAGAACATCTCTATGTCCATTAGATGTCCATTGGACATCCATGTATATCAATTGGATGTCCTGGATATCCATCGTGGATATCCATTGGATATCTAATGGACGTCCATGTGCTGTGTGCGTATCATTCAAATAATCACTTCTGTTATTTAAAACAGTAGGAAATCGAAAGATGAGACTTTATCGCGTTCAGCAGGCATCGGGCATTTAACGATACTAAAAAAAATAAGGCATTTCCAATAAATTAGATGAAGAGTAACGTGATTTGATAGTAAAGAATCTCAACGTTTTGATATACAAATACGTTGTCAAATGGAATTGTATCTCACGCAGAAAACATGACAGACATGTTAATGACGTCATGCTACAATGATCAATTGCGCGCTACGGTCTGCCGTCATAACCTCAAATCTAAGAAAAATTTAAAAGAAGCTGTAAAATCGAAAATGGATAATGAAATTGAGGATTAACTAAGGAACCTCATTCTGATGGAATTAGTTGTTTCACTTGATACTAATGTGATGGGACTGGAGACAGAAAACGTAACTTAGTCTTTGGATATAGTGCCGCCTGAAAGAACTAAACCCACAAGAAATTAAGGTTATTGCGAGGATGTAATAGCAAATTACACTCCAGATAATTTTCATAACCATTTTAGAATGTCTCGAGCAACTTTTCGAGACTTAAGAGTCACAAAGAGTAATCGCGAAAATAGACAATTATAGAACACCGAGTAGCTACTTAACTACACATGATCTAGCATTATGTTGAGTTATTCAGTGAGAATTCATCACGCTGAGAAATCGGGAAAAGTTAAGTTCAAGCTGAAACTCAACGGTACTGCGCCCAACATACTTTGACTTAACTAATCAACTGTTGGCGCCTGGTGACCGCCATTATGAGTATTATTGGTTTTCGTTTCTAGCAGGCGTTATCATACAAATACTCTCTCTAATAATGTAATTATCAAGTGTCAACCCTCATGGCTTAACTGGGCTCAGTGAATCAATGAAAATTTTCAAAAACTATGAAACATTTATTTCTCAACTCCCATTTTAGAAGTTATAACTTTTTAGGCGTGAATTGCATATAAAAGAAATGTATCTAAGAAAGAATCACCCTCACATTTGATAGGAAACCGAAAGTCTTTGCACGTAGTTATGAGCCTGTGTAATAGATAATATACTTTTAATTAGGTAAAAGTAAAAAAAAACAGATTTTGTGAACCATGCATTATTTTATGCTTCATGGGTATAATGCAGATTAAAAATAAATTATTTTAATAACAACGAAGCAACGAACCAGAACCATAAAAAATGAATCCGTCTAGAAATATTTTCGTCGTTGCCACATTTTGTCTAATATAATCTAAGTAACTCTTATAAACCTCGACAAGATCCATTTAAGTAAATATTCTTTCACAAAATTCACTAATGAGGAGATTCCGACTTTTGAATTTTTAAAAAAATTTTTCAAATGAGTGCTAACTAGGCCCCGCAGAACACATATCCGGGCTCAGTTTCAAATTTTATATGTTCATATTTATATATATATATATATATATATATATATATATATATATATATATATATATATATATATATATATATATATATATATATATATCACACCGATGGCTTAAAAAATAATAGGGCGATTTTGATTTAATTTGGCGAATACTTTCCTTTTGCAAGTGGCTTGGATAGGTTCGTTACCCAGGAAAATCGGCCCAGGTTTTCCAGGTAAATTTTGTGTTTTCTTTAGAAAAAAAATTATATCTCCGGAAATAAAGTAAATAAAGTACAGTGATTTTGGAATCGGTGGAGTAAGACTAAGGGTATGCACAATCAACCAAAGGTTGCAGTGCTATAGGGGCTGCAAGGCCTCGGACGAGCCCTGAGGGAGCGAAAAAAAAAGGCAGCCAACATAAGGCATACTGGGCAGACTGTCCAGGGCTCAGACATGGGAAGTCAGTAATTGAAGAACCCAGTTCAAAGAGAGCTGTGGAGCTGCTAAATCTTAGCAGAGGACAGCCCAGGAACATAACAGGACTCTTGACAGGACACATGGCCGTCAAGAAACATCTGCATAAAATGTGGCGGTTCGAGGGGGACCTGGCATGCACACTCTGCGGCGAGGGGAGAATCAGCCCAGCACATCTTGTGCGAGTGTAAAGCTCTGGACCGCAAAAGGCAACTGATCTACGGACAGTCTAGACCGAAGACAGAGCAATATAAAACTTCACTCTACCAATTGCTGTGCAGACTAGTTCAAGACACAGTGATTTTGGAATGGGTGGAGTAGAAAAGACAAAGGGCATGCACAATAAACCAAAGGCTGCGGTACTAGACTCGGACGAGCCCTAAGGGGAATATAGGGGCAACCAAATTTGGTACGCGGGTTTAAATGATTATATGTAAATTACGTACCAAAATTTAGCTCTGTAAGTTAAAAGACAAAAAAGTTATAGGCATTTAAAAAAGGGGGTTTTCCTCAAAACGTCAAAGTCGCAATTAAAAACGGCAAAATTAGCAACATTTAGGCGGAGAACCTGAAACTAATACGGGCTATGGAAAAAAAAGTATCAAGAAGAATGTTTTACAAAGCCTGAAGCCTTAGCTTTAACCGTCATTGTCTTTCATTTTACTAAAATGTTTCCAGAAAATTCATTTCAAATATACCCTTTCGCTGATGCTTTGGCAGTAGTGTTAGCAATTGAGTTTATCGTTTAATAGTATATAATTTTTGTCGAATTTTCGTAAAAAATCAATAAAGCTCAATATATCTGTTATTATACAAGATACGAGAGAAACATAGTAAATATTAATTATATGGTGTCTTGAGTTACATCTTAAGAAATTCTGGCTGCAATCACAGGGTGGTCCATAAGTCGTTGGTGATACAAATTTTCTCATATTTGTAATCGAACACGCCTTATATTATTGCGTTTTTGCATTTACCATCGTAATATAATTCATGTTTGTAAGAAAAGAAATTCTGGACGCAGCAAGTGCGTTATGGTAGCGAATTGTCATTAAATATTTCAAATTCGAATAGCTCAATTTGCTATTAACCTATAAAGTTGACCAAAAAACCAGTTTTTTTCGGAAACACTTTAAGTTTACTTTCGGAAATTTTTGTACATTTACAAACAATAAAGTTGTTTTGATGAAACATGGCACATTGTTTCTACTATATAGGTTATACTGGTAACCAAATTTGATGCCTGCTTTCTTTAAAAAAACACACATATTTGCTATTAAAAACATGTTTATGAATATTCACTACCATAACGCAATTGCTGCGTCCAGACTTATTTATAGAATAGTTAAGGCAAAGTGGAAGAAAAACTTGTAAATAAAAACAATGGAAGATTATTTTGCTTTATTCAGATAGTTGTGCTGTTTCTATTATCTTCTAGAGCTGTGCTAAAAAAAATTCATATTAGAAGAAATGAATCCTAAGTCGAGAATTCCCTTGGCAATTAAATGTTCTATTTGAATCTTGAAATAACGTTTATATAATATTTAATTTAAGGCATCATTTGGTTTTTTTTTTGTTGTAAAATTTAGTATATAAGTATTTGCATACAGACTTGGAGAATACTTCTCTGGCTTCACTGTTGGTTTTTGTAGGTGAAGGACGTAGCCAGCGCGTGAGCTAACTGGAGGAAGTGGCCCTTCGAATGCTGGAAGTTCTATGATGTTCTTCAATGCTTCTGTGACTATAGTTTCGCTGCTTGACAGCATTTTCAAGCAGCGAAACTATAGTCACAGAAGCATTGAAGAACATCATAGAACTTCCAGCATTCGAAGGGCCACTTGCTCCAGTTAGCTCACGCGCTGGCTACGTCCTTTACCTACAAAAACCAACAGTGAAGCCAGAGAAGTATTCTCCAAGTCTGTATGCAGTATGGACAAGTTTCACCAAGTAAGGGCAACAACAATCAATGAATATAAGTATTTATTTCTTAATTTTAATTTTATATATATATATATATATATATATATATATATATATATATATATATATATATATATATATATACATATATATATATATATATATATATATATATATATATATATATATATATATATATATATATATATATATATGAAGGCTGCCCCACGTAAGGCGTGCATTAAAAGTTTTCGAGTTAGTACTGAGATTTCGAATCTGAAAATTTGCAACTGGATGTATTACCATCCGCTCATTATAATTAAATATTTTGGTGACTGTAACGCTTCTGGTTGTACCGGAAATTGCCAACAACTTTCTTAATTTTAATGGAAGACCCTATATATTATTACATATTAGGAATGAGCATGCAATTCTAAGGAAAATGATATGCCACTTGCCCATACTGGTGTCAACTGTTCTCAAGCTATTCGATTTTCTACTGTTTTTCCATCATAAAGTTGCAAATCTTTGAAATGGAAATTCTCAGGCATCAAGTATGTCATGGTTGTGAAACTTATGGGTCCCCGACCCAAAGTAAAGATTAAGAAGAATTGGAAACTCGAAAAGCTTTCTGACCTGAGCATTCAAGAGAAGAAGATCGAAATATGACGGTTAGCGCATGCGTAAACCAAATTTTTAAATTTTTGGTTTGGAGGGAAAGAGTGTGATATCACACTACAAAAGTTTGTTTGCGCATGCTATAACCGCCATATCTCAGCACATTTATGCAAATATATATAGAGCAATTTCACCGAAAAACTTGGATATTTTAGAGTGTCCAACATAGTCTTCACAAGAAAGATAGATAGCGACACTGCTAACAGTTCTTTAGATTGTATCTAAACAAAATATGACATGGAAAATATTAATATGGAATTATAACTTCGTCAGAGTTATTGTTATTAATTAATAATAATAAATGATTGAGGTGGACGTGGGGAAAAATGACAGAGACCAAGTACATTGATAGAAATACGAATGGAAGCGTGCTAGAAGGGGTGAGAGAAGACAAATGTCTCCTGAGAGATTTCGAACGGATGATGGTATAATTTATTGACCATAATATAAGACGTAATAACTTACTGACAACATTATTTGCCAAAAGGGAAGAGGTAAACCAAGAGAAATACTTTTGGAAAGCCTGGCATAATTAACGTAAAGTGTGGAACCTTAAATAAAATGAAATGAAACATTGCAGATAGAGAGTCATGATTGCGATGACCAGGCGAGGTCGCCTGGAGACTGTGATGATACTGATGAATAATACATTTCCTATAAAAATGAGTGCAGCTATATTATTGTTTTGTGTATTGTTATTTTCATTTTACAGCAATGTCCATAATATAACCTAAATATTTATAATGCAGTCTTATAAAATCTAAATCGCTTTCATTCCACAGTAATGTACAGCATATAAACAACGAACGTTAAAAGTGATATCAACGATAGATGCATATTTCTTTAGATTTAGCAAATTTTACGTAGAAGTGACAATAGCGCGCAAGCTCTTATTACAAGTCCCATCTGAAAAGTAAAAGCTCGATTTTATTCAAGGGCATCTGCAACGTGTTTCTGTTAAAAATAATTCACCTATGATTCAAGTCGATTGATACGAGTCGGCTAAAACAAGAATTCAAGGTAAATAACTTGCTTTAAAAACGTATTGCTTTGTCTGCATGGTGCTTAAAATATTTGCAAAAAAACACAAGTTCATAGCTCCCTGAGCAACCGATGGAATATGCCATTAAAATGTCAAGAATGTAAGAGGAGAGCCTGGTGACCGCTCCTAAATTATTTATTTGTTTACATGTTTTTTTAATTAATTGTATAAAATCATTCAAAAATACCTGTTCACTTAAAACCTGTATGTGTCGAAGAGAAAACATTAAACAGTTTTTAAACATCTTCCTGTAAAATAAGACGCAGTGGTGTAGTACATATTCAATATTGAATGAAATAGTAAACAAATGAGATTGAGTGATAATTTAGAAATTATCTTTTTTTTTCTGTTTATAACGAATTTTCATTAAGAAAAATTCACTAATAAAGAGATCACGTTGAGCCTTCGAAAAAATTACTTCAGATGAGCGAGAATTTGGGTCCCTAGAACCAAAAACCAAGGTCCGTTAAGATTTTTATATGTTTATATATATATATATATATATATATATATATATATATATATATATATATATATATATATATATATATATATATATATATATATATATATGTGTGTGTGTGTGTGTGTGTATCTTCTTGTAAGTATCAGAGTAACCGAAATAAGACCTTACATGTGGCTAGAAACTGTGTAAATAAACCTATGTTGTAAATTTTAAGTAATTTGGTACACAATATTTAGAGTTTTTTTCAAATTAAAAATAAAATCTGAAAGACATGCGTTGAAACGACTTAGTGGTTAAAGTCCAATGCGTGACAGATAGAGTAGTTGACTGCCACGCGTAGATTGATTCATACAACAGGCATAAACCATACATCAACGGTAAGCAAACTAAATAAACAACGGGCATAAAACATACTACCCGAACCAACAATCGTGAATTCTCGGATTCGGACTCGGAATGAGAGACGACATGAAATTAAAGGTTTGCCAAGTGATTGTTATTTAACTGGGGCGATTCAATCAATTTTAAAAATACACTATATTTGTAGCTCGATGAAAGGCGTCAAATATAGTTTTAACACAGCATAGATATATTATGCTGTGGTTTTGGACTGAAAATGTACCATAATATAGTAGACATGTAAACAGAATGAAGTCAAGTTAAAATGATTCTGAAATAGTTATCTTCATCTTTAAACTTAAACATAAGACGCCATATAAGACCGAAACAGTCGTGAAATGTGTTTCAATGTCAATTCTAATAATTGTGTAATTAATTGTTGCGTATACTTTTAATATAATATCCGGGGCATAAATCCGGTGTCAAGTATTATGTCAACAAAACGTTTGTTAACGTATCCTTGTCTTTTCTTCTACGCAGAAGGTTACGTGATCGGATCCAGCTCGATGAATGTATGTTTTTTTTTGTTTTTTTTTTACATTTGGAGAAACAATAGTGCACAGATTTGATACGTTTTGAACAAGATCTCATTTTTGTTTAAAACGCCTGAATAACTTTGTCACCTTTGAGTCTGAAATTATAATTTTCAGCAGATATTTTGTTACTGTTTATATTGAAAAAACCGAGTTAATTAGTTTGACAAAAATTAAATAATTCTGGTGATAAATAAGGAAAGATATCTGCTACGTTTGTAATTTGGCAGATCCTTTCCTCTGGAAATCTTTTGCAACTTAAATGTAATCTGTACAAGTTTCTTTTAAAGAGACTTACACTATCTACAGATATAGCAAAATTTTATTTTTTAGCTTCATCGAAAGTTTTTTGCATTTGTCTCAAAAGGAGTTAGAATACAAGATTTTTTTGATAATAGAGAGATATCAATGATAACACTTTCGAAACAATTCATCAAATGTGCGCCTACTAGGACCTCTAAAATCGATCTTTATGGTCTGTGTAAGCTTAAAGTATTAACTTTAGTAATATGCCGTATAATAATAGTATAAAATTCCTATTAAAATTCACTACTATAACGCACTTGCTGCGTCCGAAATTTTGCCTTTCTTATGACCCCTTCATAGAGAGAGCCGTAGAAAAACTGTGTATAGGCTCACGATTTATTCGTATTAAAGGGAGACCAGATTAGAGTATTTTGTTTTGCAAATTTTCATACAGAAAAAATATTTTTGATGCAATTAATCAATAAATCATTTTGATGCTGCCGGTATTTAATAAAAGGTTATACAGTATGCGTCCAAAGTATGGATTAAATTATTTAAAAGCGCAATATTTTTTTTTTGGAAATTTGATGAAAAGGTACATTGTATTCGTAGAAATACACATTTTAGAATAAACGTCGATTTTATAGCATTTATTTTAAAATATTGACTGGAGCACACACTTGGAAAAACTCTGTCGAGGGCCACAATGAAAATATGAATTTGCCATAGACTTGCAGGAAAGATGCGGGAGCTAAATCTCCACGTTGGGCAGCAACTTACACAGGCTTGTCCCAGGACGAAGGCCCGCGATCGCTTTCTCGAAAACTAAAATTTGGACAATTTTGAAAATTTGGCAGCTTACTGAAGTGGATAGGGGCAGCTCGGCTTATATATTTTCAAGATGGTGGCACTTCCGGTTATACAGGGTGTTCATGTTAACTTACTCATTTTAAATAGGACACCTTTTATATTTCAACAACACACCACGAGGGCTTACAGCCTAAATACCATCGTACCGTGAGTGTCGACAAGGAGGAAAGAGGTAACTAGTTGATTCTGGACTTGAAGGTTTGGTGGTTCGGAGGAGAAGGAAAAATATGTGCCGGCAAGGAATTCCACAACTTGGAAGTCCTCGGGACAAAAGAGCGAGGCATAACAAGATGTTCTATGTCTGCTGACCTGAACAGTAAAAGGATGTATCCGCTCAGCTCTCCTGGTAGATCTGTTGGGGGCAGCAGGTGGAGGAACTATGGAAGAAAGCTCCTCTGAGCAGTGCCCGTGCAGATATCTATAAAAGAGAGAGATATCATTAGCGGCACGTCGAAGTAAACATTGTCCCGGTTTTATAAAAGAAATGGGCCAGGTCTGACGATCTACAAAATTGTTAGTTGATTGTACACATGTCTCCATCTATAACATTTTGTGTTAACTAGAGCTGTCGTGACAACATACTACCTGATTCCGCATCGAGATGGCGTCCCTGTCGTACATTTCACAATGGTCTACGTTCCGACATGTTGCAATAATACTTGTAACTTCCAGCGTTTAAATTTTTATCATTTATTTAAATAGCATAGCAGCACAGGTAACATCATCTGTACTTGTTCAACATAGTAGATATTGCTTTACAGAATTTGAACTAATGTCGAGGATTATTTTCATTTTAGTTTCGAATAACTTTATTTTTATTTAATCAAAAGACTTGAAAATTCGTACACAACCATGTCTGTCTGTTCCTTTCAGTTGTAAATTTTCGTTTCAATCACTTAAGGAATTTGAGAGATATTGCGTTTTAAAAAATATTTTTTAATTTTTTGTGAAAAGCAATTGGGCGTTAAGATCTGATGAACGAACTCATCCAAGTCATTAACAACATCAGGGTGATTCCCAAATATGGTCCAAATCAGTGAAGTATTTTTTGAGTTATCGGTTGGATATATATATATATATATATATATATATATATATATATATATATATATATATATATATATATATATATATATATATATATATATATATATATACGAAGGCGAGCCAATAAGTCCGTGACTTTTTGAATGAAACACAGGATTTTTTTGACAAAAAAGCATTTTATTTCCCAACAAAGTCTCCTTTGAGCTCTATACACTTCATTTAACGTTTCTCGAATTTTTTTATCAATATCAAAAAATAAGATTTGTCAAGGTAATCAAAATAGGTATTTGTTTCTGAAATGATTTCATCATTGGAGTCAAATCTCTTTCCGCCGAGTCACTTATTTAAGTCTCGAAACAAGAAATAGTCACTCGGGGCTAAATCCGGAAAATAGGGCGGATGAGGGAGCAATTCGTAGCCCAATTTATGCAATTTCGCCATGGAGACTACACATGTGTGCACCCTTGCATTGTCTTGGTGGAAAAAACTTTTTCTTGGCCAAATTCCGTCGTTTTTTCTTCAAATCGTCATTGAATCGGTCCAGTAAGTTGGTATAATATTCACCATTGATTATTCTTCCCTTTTGAAGGCAATCAATGTGGATTATACCACGTGAATCCCAAAAAACGGACGCCATGACTTTCTTGGCTGACAAATCCACCTTGGCCTTCTTTGGCGCCGATTCGCATGGAGAAACCCACTGTTTTGACTGCTGCTTGGTCTCTGGTGTGTTGTGGTAAATCCCTGTTTCGTCCACGGTTACGAAACGGCGCAAAAACTCGAGAATAATGCGGTTGCACAACGCCAAACACTCCTTCTAGGTTGTCACAAGATTGCGTTTGTGGTCGATTGGGAGCAAACGCGGCACCCATCTTGCGGATAGCTTTCTCATACTCAAGTGATCATGCAAAATCGAAACCACTGAGCCATGTGATATGCCTGTAGCTTCCACAATCTCCCGCACTTTCAATCTCCGACCGGCCAACACCAGATCGTGAATTTTTTCAATTGTTTCGGGTGTAGCGACCTCAACTGGGCGTCCAGAACCTTCGGCGTCATTTGTGCTTGTACAGCCGCAACGAAATTCAGTAAACTACTTTTTTACCATGGAAGCTGGTGGTGCAGAGTCCTCATAGTATTTATCAAGCTTAGCCTTGGTGTGAGTGATGGTTTTTTCCGCAAAAACAATATTCGTTATAACTCAAGAGGTTGTCTGCTTTCAATGGCTATCTAACACAAATTAAATGACGCAGCTTGTTCAAAATTTGACAGGAGTCAACAGATGCTTGTTGACAGGAGCAGTGTTGCCCTTCCTGTGAAGAGGCGAGAAATTCAAAGAATTACGGACTTATTGACTGGCCCTCGTAAATAAACATTTTAGCTGACTATCGAAATGGGTCCCAGGGGCACTAATTCGCGCTCATTTGAAGAAATTTTCCGAAAGTCTCACTGTTGATACGCCTCTATTAGTGATATTTCTTAATGGAAATTCACTAATAACATTTTTTTTAAGTGCAAAAGCTTAAATATTTATGTGTGTATTAACTATCTCATTAAAATTCAAATAAAACCCGAAATTGTTGTATACATGTAACTGAGCTACTTGTGGCAATTTTTCTAATATTGAATTGAACAGGAAATAAAAAACCTTAAAAATTGCAAAATATGGGATTGTATTATTTGCTTCCGTATTAAATGTAAAAAAATCTAATTTGTAAGTATAATAATAGGAAAGTGCTGGCAGTTACATTTCTACTTACATCATTTTGTGATGATCTAAACACAATGTGATGAAGCATTTTTAATAACTGACCTAAATTTAACGTTTTAGAATGGAAAGTAAAGCGTAATGGTACTCATCTTATAATTTACTTTCGTTTAGTTGTTTCGTCTATGAATATACCTACTTTTTATATTTATAATTTATAGGTCTCTAGATTAGCCAATAAGCCTTTTGTGTCCATTACAATAAAGTATTTAGTTAATTAAGGAATATTAATTTAGATAGTAAACAAAAAATATGTAGTCATATCTGTAACTCTAATTATTGAATTGAAAAGAAAAGCTAAATCGTTTATTAGTCTATTAATATACATCCTATCTTACGTATGAAATTATTCTTGTCTATGTGCTAAAACAATTTTTATTTACTTATATATTCTGATACATAATACTTTTTTTTAATTTTTTTATTTATTTCAACAACACACCACGAAGGCTTACAGCCTCAATACTATCGTACCGTGGGTGTTGACAAGGAGGAAAGAGGCAACTTGTTAATTCTGGACTTGAAGGTTTGGAGGTTCGGAGGAGAAGGAAAAACATGTGCCGGCAAGGAATTCCACAACTTGGAAGTCCTCGGGACAAAAGAGCGGGCATAACAAGATGTTCTATGTCTGGCGACCTGGAGAATAAAAGAGTGCATTCGCTTTGTGCCCCTGGTAGATCTGCTGGGGGCAGCAGGTGGAGGAACTATGGAAAAAAGCTCCTCTGAGCAGTGCCCGTGCAGATATCTATAAAAGAGAGAGAGAGAGAGAGAGAGTATGCTGTTTGTCTATCTTCTAGTGACATGTTATGCAAATGAAATTAGTTGCAAAGATTGTGATCTTAAATACGTGGGCCAAACTAGGAGAAACATAGCCACTAGATTTCGTGAACATCTCGCACAGTTACGATATGGTACGGTGGACAAATCATGTGTGGCACAACATATATGGGATAATAACCACCACATTGACAAAGAAAATTTAAAACTTGTCAAAAATGTCAGACATCAAACTATGCTTGATTCATTAGAAAGTATTTTTATATTAAGGTCTCTTAAGAACAAAACTTTATTAAATCGTGCGGCACCTGTAATTTCTAGCTCGTTGTTTTCTCTTTGCATTTGACCGCTTAAATACTCCTAATTTGTCTGGTAGAACAATAAATTATTGTCAACAAGTCGACCGGTTTATACATATACTAATCACTATGTTTGTCTTGATTTAAATACCGGTTCGGTTTTTTGTATATATGTAGTCAATATAAATATTTTCACGTAGAATTAAAATCAATATAAATATAGTTTTTATGTAGTATTTTAGTTGAACTATTTTTCCTTTGTTAAAGTTAGCACGGTGAGACAGACATCTGGGTTTATAGTTTTCTATTTTTAAAAGAGATGAGTTGAGTTTGTGTTGTCTATCTCACCAGATGTCTTTATCGGCATGAACCAATATCCACATAGTAAATTTCTAGATCGAAAAGAAACGTGCCGATTCTTTAAAGAACTCTGGTCCTTTTAATACCTATATTAGATAAGGGTCATAAATTTGTCGACCAAAAGATTAAAGCAGGTCTCCGACCTGTTTCACTGCGCAATAAACAAACGATCGTTCTTGTACGACAACTTTACTTCAGACTAGTTCGTTTACCTTGACGCGATATAAATATACGGTATCTAGTTTTTTTATGTTAGAATTTTTCTTCCTCTGAAGATGTTGACTTTGTCAACGAAACTATCGTAAGGTCTCTGAAATATGTGTTGTGGTGATTTGGGTGTTCTCCAAGTGTACTTATGCAAATGGTCTTGAAGAATATTTTCCAGCATTTCCAGATAACTTCACTGGTTCATATTCCGCTCAAAAAAATATGGCCCAGTTATCCCAGTGTAAGAAACAGCACACCACACATTTACTTTTTTATGGCATTGTCTTCTGCAATTAACTCTATAAATTGGATTCTCCATAGACCAATGTCGTGCATTTTGGAAATTTACCACGCCATTAGTGGTGAAAGTGGCTTCGTCCGAAAAAATAATACTGCCAAAATTGTGATTTTGTAGATATTGCTCGCCGTACCATAAACAAAAATCTAATCGTTTTGACTCGTCATTTTCTTCCAAAATGTGTATAAGTTTTGCTTTGAAAGGTTTCACCTTGTTGGTACGATAAATTTGTTGCAAATGCGATTTGCTAATATTGCCAATTTCTAATGCCCTTCTTCTTAATAATAATTTCGGAAAACGCCTAAAAGAATCCATAGCTAATGCAGCTGCAGCATTGTCTTGTTCATTTAGGTCGGATTTTGTCTTCTTAACATTTAAAACACTCCCAGTACGCATAAATTTTGTAACAACTTTTTTTACACCAGTAGCGGAAACCGAATAATTTGGCCAGCGTTCAAGGAATTTTCTTATCACTCCCTGATAAGTATGTTCTTCACCCAAACCATAGCACTGCACAATAAACACTTTTTGTTTTGTTGTTAACCTTTTAGTGAATTTTCTTAAAAAAAAATCACTAATGAGGAGATCTCGACTTTCGAATTTTGAAAAAATTTCTTCAAATGAGCGCTATTTAGGACCCCCGGAACCCAAATTCGAGGTCAGTTTCAGACTTTATATGTTTATATATATATATATATATATATATATATATATATATATATATATATATATATATATATATATATATATATATGTGTGTGTGTGTGTGTGTGTGTCACACCGATAACTTAAAAAATAATGGACCGATTTCGATAAAATTTGGCACATACCTTACTTTTGCAAGTCGCTTGGATATGTTCGTTAGCCAGGAAAATCCGCCGAGGTTTTCCCGGAAAATTTTGTGATTTCTTTCGAAAAAAATGGAAAAAAATTTATATCTCAAAATTAACAAAGTAAGGGCAACCAAATTTCATACGCGGGTTTATATCATTAGAAGTAAGTTACATACCAAAATTTAGCTCCGTAGGTTCAATTGCAAAAAAGTTACAGGCATTCAAAGAAAAATTAATTTGGGTTCTCCTCAAAAATCAAAATCGCGATTTTAAACGTCAAAATTGGTGAGTACCTTCCTTTTGCAAGTGGCTTGGATATGTTTGTTATCCAGGAAAATCCGACGAAGTTTTCCCGGAAAATTTTGTGTTTTCTTTCGAAAAAAATTTATATCTCAAAAATTAACAAAGTAAGGGCAACCAAATACGCGGGTTTATATCATTATAGGCAAGTTACCTACCAAAATTTAGCTCTGTATGTCAAAAGACAAAAAAGTTATAGGCATTTAAAGAAAAATAAATTGGGGTTTTTCACAAAACGTCAAAGTTGCGATTTAAATGTCAAAATTGGCAATATTTAGGAAAATAACTTGAATCTAATACGGGCTATGGAAATAAAATGTCTCAAGAAGAATGTTTTACAAACCCTGAAGTCTTAGTTTCAACAGTCACTGTCCTTCATTTTAATAAAATATTTCCAGAAAATTCATTTCAAATAGACCCTTTCTATGACGCTTGGCAGTAGTCTTAGCTATAGAGTTTATCGTTAATAGTATATAATTTTTGTAGAATTTTCGTAAAAAAAAATCAATAAAGCTCAATATATCTGTTATACCAGATATGAAAAAAAAATGTATATATTAATTATAGGGTGTCTTAAACTACATCTTAAAAAATATTTCTACAATCACAGGGTGGCCCGTAAGTCGTTGGTGATACAAATTTTCTCTTTTTTTTTTAATCAAACACGCCTAATGTTATTGCATTTTCCATCGAAATATAATGCATGTTTGTAAGAACAAAAATTCTGGACGCAGTAAGTGCGTTATGGTAGCGAATTTTAATCAAATGCTTAATATTTGAATAGCTTAATTTGCTATTAACCTATAAGGTTGACCAAAAAACGAGTTTTTTCGGGAACACTTTAAGTTTACTTTCGGAAATTTTTCTACATTTTCAAACAATAAAGTTATTTTGATGAAACATGGCACATTGTTTTTACTATATAGATTATACTGGTAACCAAATTTGATGCCTGCTTTCTTAAAAAAAACACACATTATTGGTATTAAAAAATAGTTTTATGAAAATTCACTACCATAACGCACTTGCTGCGTCCCGAGATTTTTTTAAATACAGAAGCTTGCCGTTCGTGAAAAATAAAATTGACATTTCAAATTTCCAAATAAATAGTATCCCGGGAAACGAACAACAGGGCAGAGCTCAAGTAGCCATGCAACTCGCCAATTATTGCTTCGAATGTCCAATTGTGCGTTTACTTTACTTTTTTTATTGGTTGAGATGAAAGCAAACCTACTCCAATTTTAATTATGGTATAAAGACTTTTTTTAATACAGTTTCAAGTATTTTTTTAAGTACACCTAATCACAGAAGCCGTAGAACGTCATTTAAATAAAGTCGCAGCTGAAAAAAATCATAGTAGGCTGACTGTTTGAAAATTGAGAGCCTGTCATAAATTTTAATTCAAAACAATTTTTGTTAATAACTTTTTGCGGTATCTTCATAAACGAAGGTAGTTTACTCTTAATACATTTCATTACATCAGTTATAAACCACCCTGTATATTAATTGATGTTGTTCATTTTCTTAACATCTCAGTTTAAATTAAAACAAAGCAGGAGCGATTCTCAGAATATCATAATCTAAATCAAATTTTTTTGTCACTTATACCTTACCCACACTCAATCCGTGGACACACGGATTTATATATATATATATATATATATATATATATATATATATATATATATATATATATATATATATATATATATATATATATATATATATATAAACACAGATCTCCTCATTAGTGAATTTTTCGTTTTACGAAAAATTCGCTAAAGATGTGAACGTGGCAACGCAATAATTACCTCGCTTAAACATAAATCGCCTAAAAAGCGGTCTCGTTAAATCAGAAAGATTTTAGCATTGTCTCTTACACAAGTCCATTCAAATCATGAAAATTTGCACGTTAAATGATAAGTTCATAAAATCTGCGACTCGTGAAACCCGGACCCTACTGTATTGATTTAGAGACTTGTGTGTGTGTGTTTTGTTTCTTTAATGTCGGCCTATTTCCGCGACTATGGCCAATCACCGACGCCAGGTAGCAGTTTCACCTCACTATCCTGGAAATTTTGCCGAACCCCTGTCTTTCTGTAAGGATGGTAGGGATATTTAACGTGCCCAACATCGCATGGACATGGGACCGACGGCTTAACGTCCCCTCCGAAGGGCGGAACGTGCAGACATTCAACTTGCTCAAATACAGTGCCAGAACCCCGGTTAATGTGAATGTTACAGTTTGTACTGAAAAAGTGAAAGGATAACCCTGTGATCGAACCCAGTACCTTTCGGTTCAGAGGTACACGTTCTTACCCCTGAACCACCGAGGCTCTATTTAGAGACTCGCAGTTCCTAGTCATTCTTAAAATGATATGAATTTTAGCGTCCTTTGCGCAATCTGCAACAACTTCATTACATACGTTTCATAAAGTGTTACTTGAGAAACACAGAAAAGTAGTCCTTGTACAGTCAAAACACATTATAATTTGTCGGCAGCTAAATTCCATTTCCTTTGCACTATTTACGACCGTTTAATTATAACTATTAGAAACAATTTAGGGAAGTAAGTCAGTGTTAATTAAAAAGTTGTAAAACAGTGGTTTATTCTTCAATGTATTCATGAAAATATTACGGCATATTTCGCATAGCATTAACTCAAGAAGACAGTTACACAATTTCCTGTTAATTCCATGAAATATCCATACATACATACATATACATAAGGATATACTAGTTAATATGCAAGTGAGAACATCGTGAATTTTCGCTGAAAGAACGCATCGATTCAAAAGTAAACAAATCGGATGTAGTGTCCATAGCGTAATGCGTAATTTAATTAAATAGAAAATTTAAGAGGTGTTACGTAATAAAGAATATTACCTGTATATTTAACAGTGTAATAGCGTCTCGATAAAATATTTAATCAAGTGAAAGCATTAAGTAAATGCTACCACATACAAATATTGCTTTAAATCTTTTTAAATATTGCTTGTAAGTTACTGACAATAATAATAATAGTAATAATAATAATAATAATAATAATAATAATAATAATAATAATAATAATAATAATAATAATAATAATAATAATAATAATAATAATAATAATAATAATAATAATAATAATAATAATAATAATAATAATAATAATAATAATAATAATAATAATAATAATAATAATAAGATATATTTCCCAAAGACAACACACATTGTATAGGACTAGTCAAAATAAACAAATTACAAAAATTAACGAACTGAACACAAACAATCACAGGATAAAAAAACAAACATATCACTACATATGTTGTCCAGACATAATCTCTTCAAAACTATAAAAACATTTAGCCAATAAAAAAAAATTAAGTTCTTCCCTAAAAACTGACAGGCTACTACATGATCTAACTCTCTCTGGCACTTGATTGAAAACCCTACCCAGCTAACCTTTAATGCTGGCCCAGTATTGGCGTCATAGCCGGTACCCGGCACTTGCATTGCTGTAGAAGTGCTTGAATACAATGCTGGGCCGGTAACTATAGGAAACTCTGGCCAGCATCCGGCCAACAGTCTCTTAGCCAGCACATACATTACAGGTCAGGCACCTTACCAATGCTATTAAGTTATTTGATTTCAATATCAAATCTGCATTTCTCAGGCACCTATATCAAGTGCTCAATTTTAGGTGGCCCACTACTTCTACTATGAAGGACCAGCACTATTCTGCATATATATATATATATATATATATATATATATATATATATATATATATATATATATATATATATATATATATTAAATAGTCCAATACTGATCAACATGATTTAGGAATAAGTATACATAAGGAACCCATCAATGCAGACGATTATTTTCATCGATATTAAATTTTGTAGAGCTAGATTATATTATTACATAAAAACAGAATATTGAAACGGTTTTTTTATATTATAGGACATAGAAAAAATGAAATAAAAACCAAGTAACTATATAATATTAGACGTTTTAATGTCATAAAAATAAAATAGTAACTTTTGCAATTAACAATAAATAAAGTATAAATGTGTCAAAATTAACAATAATGCCAAATAAAATATCAATAAACCAACTCATAAATGAAACAGTAATTTTAGAAACCATTTAATTAACAATATAAGTGAATATTAATATTTTAGTAGGTACATATACTTTCATATGATCTGAATATCAATGTGTACTCAGCACATATGCACTCGCATAAACAAATTTAAGGAGATCAAACACGACTGTATAACATTTATAGTTAATAATTGGTGAAAATAATAACAAGTGAATATTTGCGAGTATGTACACTTGACTGCACGAACAATTCCCTTAAGATGTCTTTTTCGAGAGATGCTGTGTCCATCTGGTTTGTCCACTAATTGAGGTTTGAAATTTCATTGAAGGTGAACACTAAGTGAATATTTTAAACTGTGATGAGCACTGATAGGTACACTTTGGGAGACCCCAATTCACCACAGCACATTTTTAAAGATTTGACGATCGTTTCAGTAACAAAGTAAGCGTCATCAGAGAATGTATTATCTTTTACAACTGCTTAAAACATTTCATCTAGCACTTGTGTTATATTTCAGGCTTAGCTTACAATATTTTTCCTAAAACATATTTTTGTCTCCTATATATTCTTCATTGTCTGCTGCATTACGAAGGCAAAACTTTAATGAGTCACCTTTTTGTTGTCTGGCATCTTCACACAAAGGGTTCTTGCTCACTGTTCCTGAAAATTAGACACTATATCAATAAAAATGTTTGATTTTTCTACAACGCAACATTTACAAATAATAAGTATAATAATGTTGGTCAAAGCGTAATACTAGTTAGGTATATTGGCACACAAAATCAATTACCAATATTTGCGTGATTTACAAACAAACTCTACATTCAAGTGCTTGATATTGATTTGCATACTGTGAGAATACTACATTGAATATAATGCGATAAGACTATATAAATACATTAAAAAAATGATTCACTTACCTATTGCCTTACGACAGATAATTTCTTGCGTTTTATTATTTATCATTCTACTTTAATTAAGCCCAAACACACATCACACAGCACTACAACACATAAACATACGCCATTATGTTTTAGTTTTAATGTTTTCTTTTGTGCTGGCGCCCTGGACATGCGCCAACACTATCGGCTCACGATGATAGACGAGCAGACGAAGGCTATTATGGCTACGCTGCACTTATCCAGCGTTTTGCCGGTACTATGAAAAAGCGACAATTCTCACCGTACAGCCAACATTAGTTAGGTACTGCGGAATACCGTAAATATTATTTGCATTTTGCCAACGCCAATAAGGTAACGGTAAACCGCCTTTTCGTCGTTGCCGTTACTGAACCAGCACAGACGGCATTATGCCGGCAGACGGCCGATGGTTGCGTGTTTGCTGGGTAGGTGCTAGGTAATCGGGAGAATTATATGTCACTTTGAGTTTGGCAAATGGTACGTGAACTTTGTTTTTGTCTCGTATCTACATCACGTATGGCTTTATTTAATACAAAAGTTCCATCCGTATTTTAACAAGCAAAGAAAGTTCCATTATAACCATCGAAAATAATGTAAGCACTCTGTTTTGCTGAAAAATATCTCTGCATGATTGACGTAATGGAGCTCCTTCCAAGCATCATAGTACCCGTTTCTGAGCTATAAATACAGCTCTCGTATGTGCTGACAACCCCCAGAATATTATACCGTAACGCAACTGAGAGTCGACCTGCCCGTGGTAGAGCATCAACAACTGATCCTTCTCCATATAACTCCTTACGTTTCTTAACTGATATGAAACCAAATTTCGCTTCCCAACCAGATACCCACAGTGATCATGCCAATTCAAAGAATGGTCTAGAAAAATACCCAAAAATTCATAATTTCCATCTGTGGCTGTTGCGGACACTAAGCTGTTATTGTCTAAAAAGTTTAATGCGTTACAGTGCTTTTGGTAGTTGCGAAACCTAATAGCAGCCGTCTTACCACAATTCATAAACAGTCTGTTAGCAGAAAACCAATCATTTAACTCTGTAAAAACAGAGCTGCACCTAGTTGCGAGACCCACATCTGAAATGTCAGAAACAATAACGAAGGTATCATCCGCATACATGGTGATCGGCGCTGGCAATTTCAAGCCATTAATATGTAATAAAAACAGCACTGGACCCAGGACCGATTCCTTCGGAACGCCCATGCCACTGCTGATAATTTGAGAAGCGCTCTGCCCAACAACAACATACTGTCTTCTCTGGAAAAAATAACTAGACAGCCAAGACAGAGGCAATCCCCGTATGCCATACATCTGTAGCGTCTCGATCAAGACAGAGTGATCGACGCAGTCAAATGCCCTGCTGAGATCACAAAAGATACCAACCGGACACTCGCCAGCACCTATGCTCCTAATTACAGGCCCATAGTATAAATAAATTGCCGTCGATGTTGATCTATTGTCCAGAAATCCATGTTGATTTTTTGTAAATATTTGCTGCTGGGAGCAGTACGACACAAGCCGGTTCAGAAATGCATACTATAAAATACATGAAATGCTATGAGGAATCGCCACTGGCCTGTAGTTTTCCAACAAAGAGAAATCTTGTTTTTTATGTACCGGAACTTTCTTGTCGATCTTTAACACTTCATGGAATAGCCCACTTATAAAAGAAGTATTAACTAAGTGCAATAATGGTTTAATTATAATATACAGGCACTTCTTAAGAAGAAACTTGGGAAGATCGTCATACCCAGATGATAACTTATTTTTCACACTGCTCCTTGCAAACGATGTACCTAAAGAAGGGTACAAAGTTTTTTCTTCATGTATTATAACCCCATAGTTGAAATTACTGCCAAAGCATCAGAGAAAGGGTCTATTTGAAATTCATTTTCAGCAAATATTTAAGTAAAGTGAAGGACAATGACGCCTGAAGCTGAAACTTAAGGCTTTATAAAACACATTTCTTGTACATAAGCCGTATTAGTCTCAGGTTCTTTATCTAGAACATGTCAATTTTGAATTTTCGAACCGAGATTTTGATGTTTTAAGAAGAAAAAACTCTGGACGCAGCAAGTTCGTTATGGTAGTGAATTTTCATAAAAATGTTTTTAATTGCAAATATGTGTGTTTCCTTTTTAAGAAAGCAGGCATCAATTTTGGTTACCAGTATAACCTATATAGTAAAAACAATGTGCCATGTTTCATAAAAATAACTTTATTGTGTGAAAATGTACAAAAATTTCCGAAAGTAAACTTAAGTGTTCCCGGAAAAACTCGTTTCTTGGTCAACCTTATAGGTTAATAGCAAATTGAGCTATTCAAATTTGAAGCATTTAATGAAAATTCGCTACCATAACGCACTTGCTGCGTCCCGAATTTCTTTTCTTACAAACATGCATCGCTGAAAAATTCAAAAATGCAATAACATAAGGCGTGTTTGATTAAAAAAAAAAAGAAAATTTGTATCATCAACGACTTATGGGCCATCCTGTGATTGTAGAAATATTTTTTAAGATGTAGCTCAAGACACCCTATAATTAATATATACAAATTTTCTTCATATCTTGTATAATAACGGATATATTGAGCTTTATTGATTTTTTACGAAAATTCGACAAAAATTATATACCATTAAACCATAAACTCTAAAGCTAAGGCTACTGCCAAGCATCAGAGCAAGGGTCTATTTGAAATGAATTTTCTGGAAACATTTTAGTAAAATGAAGGACAATGACGGTTGAAACTAAGACTTCAGAGTTTGTAAAAGATCCTTCTCGAGACATTTGACTTCCGTATTAGATTCAAGTTCTTTGCCTAAATGTTGCCGATTTTGACGTTTTAAATCGCAACTTTGACGTTTTGAGGAAAACCCCAATTTATTTTTCTTTAAATGCCTATAACTTTTTTGTCTTTTGACCTACATAGCTAAATTTTGGTAGGTGGCTTACCTATAAGGATATTAACTAGCGTACCACATTTGGTTGCCCTTACTTTGTTAATTCCGGAGATATAATTTATTTTCGAAAGAAAACACAAAATTTTCCGGGAAAACCTGGGCAGATTTTCCTGGCTAACGAACTTATCCAAGCCATTTGCAAAAGGAATTTTTTCACCAAATTTAGTCAAAATCGGCCTATTATTTTTTGAGTTATCGGTGTGATACATATATATATATATATATATATATATATATATATATATATATATATATATATATATATATATATATATATATATATATATATATATATATATATATATATATATATATATATAAACATATAAAAATTGAAACGGACCCCGGATATGTGTTCTAGGGGGCCTAGTTCGCGGTCATTTGAAGAAATTTTTTCAAAATTCAAAAGTCGGGATCTCCTCATTAGTGAATTTTTTTTAAGAAAATTCACTAAAACTATAATGCTTATAACTTTTTTCCTTTTAACCTAGAGATCCAAAATTGGTACGTGGTTTGCATTTTATGATATAAACCCGCGGTCCAAATTTGGTTGCCATGGCTTTGTTATTTCCGGAAATATAAAAATTTTCCGAAGTGAAACAAAGAAATTTTCGGTAAAAACTAGTCCGATTTTCCTGGCTAACGAGCTGATTCAAACCACTTGATCAAAATCGTCCCAGAAATGTATATATATATATATATATATATATATATATATATATATATATATATATATATATATATATATATATATATATATATATATATATATATATATATATATATATTGTAACACGACCTTGTTTCGCCGTTGTGTTTCATCCCCATGGAAGCAGGCAGGGTACGCGGAAGAGAGGGGGTTAAGGACTGTTAAGTAGTCGACAGTTAGGTAGCGCCAAGCTACCGATATAGACATTTTACACACCTTGTTATTTCTTTGTTTTTGTTAAAGTTTGTCATTATATTTGTTACCCTTCTGTACTTGTATTTTCGGTGAACACTACCGTCAACCCCGTGTAACAACAACCTGTTATAATATTATATATATATATATATATATATATATATATATATATATATATATATATATATATATATATATATATATATATATATATATATATGTATGTATGTATGTATCACACGAATAACGGAAAAAATTAAGAGCCGATTTTAATTAAATTTGGTGAGTACCTTCCTTTTGCATATAACTTGAATAAGTTCGTTATCCAGGAAAATCGACCAAGTTTTTCGCGGAAAATGTTGTATTTTCTTTTGAAAAAAATGATATCTCCGTAAATAACAAAGTAAAGGCAACCAAATTTGCTACGCGTGTTTGTATTATAAGGGGTGAACCATTAACCAAAATTTCGTTCTGTAAGTTAAAAGAAAAAAAAGTCATAGGCATTTAAAGAAAAGAAAGAGGGTTTTCGTCAAAACTCCAGACTTGCGATTTGAAACGTCAAAATTGGCAACATTAAGGCAAAGGACAGAAAAGAAACAAATACGGGTTATGTAAAGAAAATGTCGCAAGAAGAGTGTTCTGCAAACCCTTAAGTTTCAGCTTCAATCATCATTGTTCTTCATTTTACTAAAACATTTCAAGAAAATTCATTTCAAATAGACCCTTTGTCTGATGCTTTGGCAGTGGTTTTATTTAAGTTTCTGGTTTAACGGTCTATAATTTTTAGCTAATTTTTGTAGAAAAAAATCGTTAATGAGGAGATCGCGATTTTTGAATTTTAAAAGGATTTCTCCATATGAGTGCAAACTAGGCGCCTAGAACCATATCCGGGTTTAGTTTCATATATACAGGGTGACGCATTTCCACGGTAAAGCTAAATATAATTGTTATTATACAAGACACGAGAAAAAAATGGTATACTTTAATTATAGGATGTCTTGAGCTGCATCTTATAAAATTATTTTGACAATCACAGGTGGCCCATAAGTCGTTGGTGATACCTACAATTTTTTTTCGAACCTCATGTTATTGCATTTTTGAATTTTTTATCGAAATATGATTAATGTTTGTGATAAAAAATCGAGACGCAGTAAGTGCGTTTTGGTAGCGAATTTTCATTAAACGTCTTAAATTTCAATAACTCAATTTGCTATTAACCTAAGGTTCGTTGGGTACGAAACGAGTTTTCTCGGAAACATTGTGAGTTTATTTTCGGAAAATGTTTGTACATTTTCAAACAATAAGTTATTTTGATAAAATATGGTACATTGCTTCTACATTGATCTACTGTATAGGTTATATCGGTAACCAAATTGATGCCAGCTTGCATTAAAGAGACATATTTGCTATCAAAAACATTTTTATGAAAATTCACTTCCATAACGCACTTTCTGCGTCCAGACTTTTTTAATTTCTACATACTTTCTAGACACATTGGAGTATCATGCCTTGTGACTATTTAGAAAACGCTTTTCTCTTACCTTATCTATATTAGGGACAGAAATTCCTGAACGGTTATGCTACAATGTTATTACAAAGCGAAATACAAACATTATCCAAGAAGCAATCATGAAGATATTTAATCTAGCATATATATACACTTGCACGCTATACTGCAACTAGAGCACGTCGAACATTGCGTAACATTTCTTAATAGGTATACCTACTTATTATGGCTTCCCTACATGAAAATGAATGTTCACGTAAACACGAAACTTCACAACTATTTACACACAACGCCGACTAACATAATTATACTTATTTGTATCACAAGACAGCATTTATGGAAAATGAAAATACCACGATTAACACAAAGATTTGGATCTGTCGGTTAAGAAATGTAATGGAAAGTTGGGGAAAAATTGTTAAGTATATACTGCTGCTAATTAATGATGGATTTAAAAAAAAATAAACACTATAAAATTGACTGAAAACTTTTGATACAGATCTGCACACCACGTGCCTTTACTCATTTTAGATAGTGTGTAAACAAATGAGTGCGAACAATTCAGTGAGTGATTCCTTGTTGAAAATTAAATGGGATATTTCATAAGAAAAACTCATATACCTCTCTCCTGTAAAGATACTACTCCTTAAAGGGGGTGACAAAAAAAAAGTAGTTTTAGTGAATGTTCATTAAGATGATTAACTAATAGAGAGGTATCGATGGTGAGACTTTCCGGAAATTTCGTCAAATGAGCGCGAATTAGGACCCCTGGAACGCATTTCCATGGTCAGCTAAAATGTTTATACATATATATATATATATATATATATATATATATATATATATATATATATATATATATATATATATATATATATAATTTCTAATTTCTGAACCGTCCGATATGTTGTGATGAAATTTGGAACGATGATATATGAGAAAGGTCTGCAGTTTTTGACATCAATGGCAGCTTTAAATGTCAAGGTGACAGCTGCGCGCGCTTTTGGAATATTTTTTTTAAATAGAAACGGGAGTCGAGTGTTACCTCATTTTTTAGGTCTTTTTATGCTCAAAACATTCTCCAGTTTTTAAAACGTTTGGTTCAGTATTTTCTAAATAATAATCAATTATATCGGTTTCTACGTTATGACTACCCTTATTTAATATAACACACGTTTCCTAAAAAAGATTACTACTATTCATCAGTAGTAAATCATGCCACACATTTACATGTTGTTTGGAGAACCACAGAGGCTATTCAGCTCATCTGTGGTTTCTCCATTTTCTACACTATTCTACCTATTACATGTCATTATTTATTGTTCCTGTCATACTGTTTTTTAATATCTTGATTTAGTATTGACAGAAAGTATTAGTTGGAAATTGTTTAAAATGGCTCGTTCTTTATGAGATAAATTTGAAGCGCTTATTATTTTTGGCGAAGCTAAGCGAAATTACCATGATGCTGTTCGTGTGTTCAATGTATGCTAGCCGGAACGCCAAATATGCAGAAAATTTTTACGAAAACTAATTACAAAAGTTCAATAAATTGGTACGGTGAAAGACGCTCCAAGGTCTGGGACGCCTAAAATTGTGGAAGATGTAAAAGTTCAGGTCTTAGCTGAAATGATTGTTAATCCCCAACAGCCAACGAAGCACGTGGCTGAGGCATGTAATATTTCGCGTACTTCTGCCAAAAGACTTTTGAAAAGCCATAAGTTTCACCCATATAAAATGAAAATTATACAGGAAATAACAGAAAACGATCCTGATAGACGACTCGAATTTTGCGAAATTATGTCAGGAAGAATCGTAGGGAATCATCACTACTTGCAGAATATCTGTTTTATTGACGAGAATTTTTTTTTACATGGAAAAGTTAATACCCAAAACTGTAGGTACTCGTGTGAGGAAAACCCCTATGTTTTCCGGGAGGGACACACACAGTTCCTCCAGAAAGTAAATGTTTGGGCGGGCATTTTCACATCATAGGTCCCATTTTTCTGGAAGAAAATCTTGATGGCCCCAGATATCTGGTTATGTTGCAAAGTACAATTACTCCACTTATTGATAATGTTGTTGCCCAAAACCTACATGAGTTTCAAGAGGTTATATTTCAACAAGACGGAGCCCCACCTCACTATTTTAGACAAGTCAGAAATTACCTGGATGAGGGTTATGGAAATAGGTGGACTGGTCGTCGAGGTTCTACGGAATGGCCAGCTCGATCCCCAGCCCTCACGCCTCTAGATTTTTTTTCTTTGGGGGTACGTTAAATCTGAGATGTATAAAATGGCTCCCGGCTCATTAGATGAACTCAGGAGGTCCATGGTGGTCATTTTCAACATCTGTTGAAGTAACCACTTCAACAGTTTGTGCCTTTAGATTTTATTTAAATTGTTTTTCAATTTTCTTAGTTAGGGTTAATTAGTTGTTATTTGTTTACTGCAAAATTGTGTTTTATTTTGAAACATAAATAAATTAAAATTATCTATGTGTACTTTACTGGGGAAACAGTACGACAGGAACAATCAATAATGACATCTAATAGGTAAAAAATTGTGTTATAAACAAGGGTAGTCATAACGCAGAAACCGATATTATTGATTATCGTCTATAAAATACTAAACCAAATGTTTTCAAAATTGGAGAATGTTCTGAGCATAAAAATACCTTCAAAATGAGGTATCACTCGACCCCCATTTCCATTTCAAAAAAATTCCAAAAGCGCGCGCAGCTGTCACCTTAACATTTAAAGCTGTCTTTGATATGTCAAAAAATGCAGACCTTGCTCATACATTATCGTTCTAAATTTCATCACAATATACCGGACGGTTCAGAATTTGGATGGTGTGGGGCGGTCCTCACTATATATATATATATATATATATATATATATATATATATATATATATATATATATATATATATATATATATATGTATGTATCCAATCGAAAATTAAAAATTACTTGTTCTTAACAAAAAATTAAACAATATTTTTTAAAACGCAATATCTCTAAAATTCTTTGAGTGATTTAAACGAAATTATACAACTTAAAAGAACATATAAAACATGGTCGTGTACCCATTTTCAAGTCTTTTGATCAAACAAAAATAAAGTTATTTAAAATTAAAATAATCCTCGACATCACTTCAAATTCTGCAATGCAATATCTACAACGTTGGACAAAGACAGATGGTGTTACCTGTACCGCTATGCTATTTAAATAAATGGTAGATAAAAATCTAAACAATGGAAGTTACAAGTATTATTGCAAAATGTCGTAGAACATTGTGAAACGTACGATAGGGACGCCATCTCGGTGCGGAACCAGGTAGTATGTTGTCACAACAGCTATAGTTAACACAAAATGTTATAGATGGAGACATCTGTGCAATAAACTAACAATTTTGTGAATTGTGAGACCTGGCTCATTCCTTTTATATAACCAGGTTAATGTTTGCTTTCAAAAGCGCTAAATTTTAGCATGCGACAATGTTCTTTGCAAGTATCAAAATCTACTCACAAAATGAGAACGATACTGATATATAAGTTACTAGATCCATTATTTTTATTATCGATGATTTCGCAGGTTAGTTTTTTTTTAGGGAGTTTAGTAAATAGTACTTTAAAGTGTATTTCTGTATGTCTCATATTATACGTTTCAAACAGGTACAGTCCTGCTTAAAATTAGACATACCTACGTTTGTTAAGCGTCCAAGCCTATTGAGGTTAATTTAAAAGGTGCTTGCTTTCGGCGTCGATCGGATTTCAGTCTTGGACAACAGCTAGATTTATACACTCGCGAATTGCGAAATAGCCGCGAAACGTATTCCTATTGGTTTCATTAAAATAATATCGTAAAACTTTCTTTTTATTAGATTTTATAAATTTATTTTATTAATTTTTGTGTGCACACAGACATGATCTATATGTCTTATCTACTTTTAAGTTTGTGTAGCCCCAATGTTAATTAAGGGCCCCCCTTTATTATACCTACTTATCTGGTGCTTATATATGTAATATAAAAATAAAAAAGGAATGAAACAGCAAGTGAATCTATTTACTTTAGTGTTGTATTTGATATTATCTGAAAAAGTCATTATAGACGACAACGTGCAATGTTTTCCGTAAATTTACAGCTTACTGCAAGAAGGGTTTTTAGAAAAAAAAATTCAGAAACATGCTGAGAACCCCCCTTGGATGCACAAGCCACAAGGCATATATGGTGCAAACGACCCCTCAGAAACTTAAGCGAAGACTTAATGTGAAGTTCTTGAAAGATCAATATTTTTTTTTTAACTATTATTCATTAAGTATAACAGATTTACCAAATAAATAGTTATTCAAATAAAAGTAAGGTTAAATATACTTCAACAGACGAACAGGCTTCATGACAGTCACGCTCGAGTTAAAATATTTCCTCTACAAATCATGATCCTTTCAGCTTGTCAATTTATATTCGATTTTAATTATTTGCCAATAATTTGCCTCGCCTGATTTATTAAGCAGAAGATGTAATACAGCGAATATGATGTGTGCAGGTTAGTGAATGTAATCTAATATTTTATAACTAGGTAATTAATTAGTCGTTTCCAGTAATGATTAATATTGTTAATTTTGTACTAATTGATCAGGTTGTGGCGTAATATACATAAAGCCTAGGCATAATTGTGCAAGAAAATTATAGATTCCACAATAACTAATGAAGCCATCATGATTTTGTGTAACGTCTTTCTTGAGTTACCATAACTAAAATAAAATAAATTGAATTACCTACCTTAAATATGAACGGTTTTGTCGGTTTTATCTTTTTTGAAAGTCGTAGATTCTTTCTTTGAAAATGTTAGCGGAATCTACGACTTTCATAAAAGATAAGACAGACAAAACCGTTGTCTGTCTACTATTTGAACCGCCAATCATAAGAGCTTTTAATAGCATTTATTAAATACCAATTTACAGCTTACATTTTCTACAAAAAAACTCATTTACAAATTGCTAGCAACCCAAGCGATAAAGATAAAACCACAGAACTTGTGAATATGTTGCAAAAACTAAAATAATTATTGAAACTAGAACATTTAACGCAGCTGAGATATGGTACTATTGATAAGTCATGTATTGCTCAGCATATTTGGGATAATAATCATAATGTAGATGGAGAAAATCTAAAGTTAATAAGACATGTCAGGCAGACGCGATAGTTAGATGCTTACAAAAGTATATATATATATATATATATATATATATATATATATATATATATATATATATATATATATATATATATATATATATATATATATATATATCGTTAGAAGTTTGAACAAAATGTTTCGATAAATACACTAAGTCCGATACTGTGTAGTCCATTGTGCGAACTGTTATCTTAATAATCAGTGTGTCCTTCTTAGAAAGAATATTTGATAACGACACACAGTTTTACAAAAGCTGGTATGCAATTTTAATTACAGGGATTTAAGACTCAACAGGTGGGGTCTGCCTGTATGCCTTCCTAAAGGACGCTGTTCGCAACTGCTTGACAACTAACATATAAATAACAGGTCTAGCTTTTATTCGCTCAGTTTTTGTCATTACTCTGATGACGCTAACTTTGTTGTTAGCGAAACGATCTTCAGGTCTAAAAACTGTATTGTGATGAATTGGGTTCTCCAAATTGTACTTATCAGTGCTCATCACAGTTTCCACACTTCACTCATTGGATTATTTTTAATGGAATAAAATGTGTTTACTACACTTTCATATCGATTTTTATCGAATTAGCCACTTTTAAACGGAATAATCTAAGATTAGATAACCGGCAGGTAGCGTAGGACGGGGCAGGTGTTTATTCAGAAGGGCCGAGGGTAAGTCATAGTATTTCCCTCGGAGCCATGTACGCCATCCTGCACTGTCTGCGGGAGAACAAGAAGAGGGGCTACATCAACAGCCATAACTGCCCCCCCTACATTTAGTTATCATGGCTGAGGCCAGGCTAGGACTACACAGACTAGCCTGCAATGATAGACTGAAGATCAACCCAGGCTGCAGGGGCCACTGCGAAATTCAGGAGATCGTGAAGGAGCCCATTCTTTAAATGAGGTCAGAGAGCAGGTAAAACAAGTTTACAGTGGAACGACCCGACCGCGAGGCGTGGCGGGGGGACGCGGGGCCTGCCACGGGACGCG
>OZ023263.1:233263723-233323723 GCA_964006375.1 Tillus elongatus
AATTGTAAAAAGTTCAGCTGTACCAATACTGATATCTACTGGAAATTTAATAAGCTGCTCAGATGAGGGCAATGTCACTATCGCCCCACCCACCCAATGTGGTGACTTAGAGGCATCGGTGTACATTACCAGTTCAGGATTATATTCCCTTAGTGTTTCTGTGAATATTGTCTGCATCGCTGCATTTGTTGTTTTGTCTTGTGACATTAATGATGTGTTACAGTCAGTGGTTCCTGTGAGATCGATGTGGTAGATGTCTTGTATTATTCCTGATATAAGACGTGGTTTTTCGGTGGAGTTGGGCCGCTAATGAATATATATATATATATATATATATATATATATATATATATATATATATATATATATATATATATATATATATATATATATATATATATATATATATATATATATATATAAATATAATTTTTTTCAAAATTCTAAAGTCCGTATCTCCTCAATAGTGATTTTTTAAAAGAAAATTCACTAAATACAACTAAACCTCGTAAAAGATAAACAGAAAGCTAATTATAACAGTAATCCTTCACAGAAAACATGTTTTGCTTGTTGTGAAATACAAGTTTCAACAAATGTGTATACTAATGGCAACGTAAAATTCAACCTAAGTTGCTTATTCCGCTCAACAATATAGATGTATATGCTTATACAAATTACCCTATCTCAACTGATAAATTAAGACGAATTAAGTTATTGGAACGTGGGTTTGAAGGGTAATTTGACATTTGTATTGTTATTAACTTGGGTATGAGGAATAGCTCCAGAGTTCACAGGTACGTTTAAAATGATTGGAAGTGTTGCGCTGATGCGTACCTTTTCAGGCGTAACACAAAGCAACACCTGCTGTAGCCTGTGTGTACTGACGAGGAAATGAAACATTGCCATTGTTCTCGGTCTCCATGGTTTTAATGAGCAAATTTAGAAATATCGACTGATGGATGACGATCCAATTAATCTTGCTAAACAATAAACTACACTTGTAACAGAGCACATCTATGTTTTCAAACTACCTGCCATCTGATAACACTGATAATAAAATTCTTATTACAGGGTGAGGTTATTGAGTGGGAAAGAGCTTCTTTTCTTTTTCCACTGAGTTGCTGACGTATCGATCAGACACCCGCTAATTAACTGCCTTAGTTTACTAGTATGAAGAATGTTGAAATGTCGACCGTATGTGGACTGTATTTAAGCTGTGTGTTGTGTGTTGTCTTCTTTCATGGCTGCGGTCGTCAGACCATTCGCACATTTTTTCCGGCTTCTTGGTTTGGATCCCATCTCTATGCTACTTTTCTTTTGATATATACATATATACACATATATACATACATACATAACAGAGATATTAGTTTACATTTTGTGATACTTTTTATATATTTTCATACAATACTTTTGTGTTTTTGTTTGTTATAAATATGACGGATATTCTTTTTTTTATCTGTTTACACTATATATTTATATATTTTCATACAATATTTCTGTGTTTTTGTATGTTTTAAATATGACTGATAATCTTTTTTTGAGCTGTTTACACTTTTTTTAAAATCTATTTACTAGGGATTATAAACGGGGACACTTGGGCCAAGGGGTCTGTCATGGCCACTTCTAGACACACAAGACGGACCACGGATTCACAGGTATATTCACAGTGGGATAGACAGAAGGAGTTAAATTTAATATATTAAAGTTATATACATTACACATTTTAATTTCTTATTTCTAATACGATGCAGACAATTTTATATTTTTATTCTAATTTCTTTTATCAGGTCTATTAACAATTTGTATATGTTTAAGTTTCTTACCTGTAGTAAATTCATTAAATTGAATGGTAGTTGCACTATTTTCATTTTATAGATATGACTTACATAGGCATCTATCTTGGCAAGATTCAAGGGGCATTGCAGCAACATATGTTCTGAATCGCCCAGTTCACCACACTCACACAAAGGACTCGTTCTTAGGTTGATTTTGTTTAGATAGGCTGGAACTAGCAAATGGTTAAATCTGAGTCTACAGATAATGCGGATCCATTCTTTTTTAAAATCGGTGTTGTAGAACCATGGCGTTCTCTGTAAGTCTGGCTGAAGCTGTTTGTAGAATTTACAAACTCGGTCTGCTTTATAATGTTTCTGCCACTTTTCAAAGTACATTTTCTTTGCGTAGGTGTCAATATCGGTTGACGGACATAAATAAGGTCCTTCTTCCCCGTATTCGATAGCAAATTTTGCCAAGCTGTCCACACATTCATTATCTTTGAGTCCGCAATGACCCTTGATCCAGCAGAAAGTTATGTGCTTTGATTGTTTTGAAATTTTCACAAGGAAATCATTGATAGCTTTTAAAATGTAGTTAGTTGATTTGGTGGTATAAATGTGTTCTAACTTTCTTATGCAACTTTGGCTATCTGACAAGATAACAAACGTAGTGTGTTGGACTGATAGGATATATTTAAGCTGTAGTCGCACTGTGTTCCAAGCGACTCTAAAACAATACACTTTGATTATTTATTTATTGTAAGGAATGTATTTTCTAGTCCTGGTCACAACGTCATTTTAATATGAAAACACTCTGTTTCATATTTAGAGATAAGGAGACTGTTAAATTACTAATGTTTTGTATAATTTTATGCTCGTTTCAAATATGACTTGTATTTTGCCCTGCCTCTTTTCGGTTTCGAGTTATTTTGAAAAAACCAAAATTTCTTGATTTTTTTTTCTACAATATCTAAGTAGGCGTTGATCTGACATGTCTAAGACTTGCACATTATCAGGACACTTCTTACAGAGTAATCTTTTTGTGCTATTCTCAACTTTGGATTGCCATTTGTTTTTGAGCCACAGGTAACAACGTTTGATTTATTTTGGCAGCCGTATTGGATTTTTTGTTCATGTAATAGCCTCTGAAAGGAGCTTTCCAATGATGTACAAAATGCTTGAGATATCTTGTAATTGCACTGAAAATTTTGAGAAAAACCGTTTTGAGGATAGTAGGCTATTAAATCCAATACCAGAAAACAAATGACAAAAAAAACTGTTCAAGAAGCAGTAGGCCATGGAGTCTAACAATAGACTTCTACTTTTAACATAATTTCCCGTAATGATTCACGATAACAAAAATTGGAACTTTGAGCACACCAATGAATCGGCCGATTATTACAAATGATATTTTACATAACAACATTATCCTAAAAAATTGTTATAATTTAATTAAATAGGTAAACCTAGTAAATTTCTAAATTTACTAGCAAAACTCAATAAAAAGCAGATTAATCAACTGAAAAACAACAGCAGAAAGGTTGTTATGGATATAACACTATCGCGACAATTAAGAATACTGTCATTCTTAATTATCTGAACAATTTGAGGTGTATTTAAGACGTTGCTTAAAATTTTTTACTGAATAGTTTGTTTCCTGTTCATTTTAAATATTATTCAACAATATGTTCAATAATGAAGAATATTTTGACATGTTGGAATGTTATATTCGCTCTAACCGAAATACTGAGGCAGCTGCAAATTCATATCAAAACAACTACCCAGAAAGACGACAACCAAACACCAAAATATTCCGCAGGATAGTGACCAATCTATTGAACGACGGTAGCTTCCAAGCAAAGAAACTACCAATGCCTAGAAATGAAGAAAGAACTAATGCCGTCTTACAGGTTTCAAACGAAAACCCTCCGCAATCTGTTCGGTTTTATGGTGAACAAATTGACGTTCCAAACAGTATGGTACAGCGTGTATTAAAACAAAGTCATTACCATCCATACAAATCTACAATCGTACAAGGCTTAAATGTTCACGAATACCCTAAGCTACTTCAATTCTGCAGACGGTATCAAGGATAATGCCAGCAAGATGAAAATTTTCATTTGAAAATAATATGGACTGATGAATCCAGATTTACAAATTGTCGTGTGTATAATCACCATAATAGGAATTATTGGGCAAATGAAAACCCCATCTAAAGGAAGAAAGGCGATTGCAAGACAGATTTGTTATTAATGTTTAGTGCGGCTTATTAGGTAAAAAACTGTTATTTTTGTTTGTAGATTAGACAGTTAATTTAAAAAAAAATCAGGTAACTCCATTGTTGGTCCGTACTTTTTTGAAAATAATTTAACTCGGAAAAGGTATATTAATATATGGAGAAATGATATCTTACCAACAATTAGAAGAGTTCATGATAACTTTTGTTGAGGCTTATTAGGTAAAAAACTGCTTTTTGTTGTAGATTAGACAGTTAGTTTGAAAAAATTTCATAATACCCATGGATTCTTTTTGGGGTACTCTGAAGAGCAACGAATATAAATTCAATGCACCACAAAATATCAATAAATTACAAAATAGGATCACGGAAGCTATAAATCATATTAACCAAAACACCCTCACCAGAGTTTGCAGGCATGTTTCAAAAAAGTGTATAAAGTGCATATTGAACAGTTTTCTATTTAGTGTATTTTTAGTTTCTAATTTATTATTTGTAGAGTTCCGTTTCTAATTGTGTTGTTTTGTGGAGTTTAAGTTTCTCTATGTTATTGCCGGGTTTCGTTAGTAAACTGTTTCACATAATATTACCTAGGATTATTACCTAATTAAGTATTGTAAATTAAATCACAATATTTTTTTATCGTGAATCATTACGGAAAATTTTGTTAAAAGTAGAAGTCTATTGTTAGACTACATGGCCTACTGCTTTTTGGACAGTTTTTTTGTCATTTCTTTTCTGGTATTCGATTTCATAGCCTACTATCCTCAAAACAGTTTTTCTCAAAATTGTCAGTGTAATTACAAGATTTCTCAAGCATGTTGTGTATCATTGGAAAGCTCTTTTGAGAGGATATCACATGCGCAAAAAATCCACTCTCGCTGCCATCATAAAAACAAATATTGATACCTGTAGCTAAAAAAAAATGACAATCCAAAGTTGAGAATTACACAAAAAGATTATTCGGTAAAAAGTGTCCAGATAATGTCCAAGTCATAGATATGCCAGATAAACGCCTATATATTGAAGAAAAAATAAATCGAAAAATTTTGTTTTTTTCCAAATAACTTGAAAACGAAAAGAGGCAGCGCAAAATACATCTTATTTGGAACGAGCATGAAATTCTACAAAACATTGCTAATTTAACCGTCTCCCTATCTCTAATAATAACGGAGATAGCAATACATTCCCATCCAGTTTGGGACACACTGTAATATATATATATATATATATATATATATATATATATATATATATATATATATATATATATATATATATATATATATTAAGCATATAAAAATTGAAACTGACCACCAAAATTCAAATGTCGGGATCTTCTCGTTAGTGAATTTTCTCAAGAAAGTTTATGAAAAAGCTACAATTGTCATTTATTTTTCATAATTAAGTAGTAAAATTTTGTTAGTCGCTAGTACAGATATTAGTAGTTAATTATATTAGTCGCTAGTACTGTTATTAGATTTGTAGAGTGTATAAAATATTTTCTTTAATACAAAGGTTTGTTAAAGTAAATTATTCTTTGCGGACCTTTTCATTTGTTATTAATTTTTAACAACTTTTTCTAATTACGTTAACGTTTGCTTCGTGGGAACGCTAGGAAGGATTGAGGTTACATCAAATGAAATCAGAACCTCGCCTCCAACCAATTTAATCTCTTCAAGTTGAAAGTTCAAGTGAATTTGTTACTGAAAAACTGTTTTCTTTGATGGGAAAGCTTCTAAAGTCATTTTTTAACCAATTTGCTTAATTGTATGTCGGGGAATCTATAGCCGAAACAATAGGTCTCATTGATGTTCTCGGTTTATGGATTTTTGGGGGACAGTCTTTCTTGGGGACTTTTGGACTTGCCACTTGTATCTTTCTTCCTAAGTCCTTTGATATAAGGCTGTGACAACTCTTCAGATTATTCTTAACGTCCTATATAATTTTTGGTAGCGTGTTTTATTTCCGTTTTTATACGGTCTTGTCTCTATGGCGTTATAAACTCCATGTTTACATTCGTTTTTGTCCAGAATCACAACCTTATTACCCTTATTTGCTCTAATATAAAAACAATCATTCTCTCGCAATCGCTTAACTATTATTCCCATTTGATTATAAATAAATCTTATATTATAATTCTTCTTCAATTGGTGATTCGGCATGATACTCAATTTTAGCCTTGTTTCCCCGAGCAACATGTTTTTCCACAAAACGCAAAAAAATGACATTACTCTATTGATTATCAGCTCACACCAAACATAGCCGCTTCGGCAATTAATTAAATAAGATTTTATATGAACAAAGCAAACTAAACAACGATGGAAGATTGATGTACAGGGTGGCCAATTAAGCGAGGTAAGCGGCTGTATCTCGAAAACCGTTCACCATAGAGCTTTTAGAAAAAAATATCTTAAGTAAATGTGGCCAATAAAAATCGTTGGAAATTATTTTCAAGTTCGTCAGATGCCCGCTAGGGGGCGTAACACCAAGAGGAAATGGAAAAAATAGGATATCTCAGTAATATGTCCAGATAGACTGTATTTAAAATACCTGCAGATAAATTTCGTGTGTATTACGAACAATTTCCGTTTTGACTATTTTTCTCTAACTCTTCAGATAAAGTGGTGGGGGTAAGGCAAACATTGATTAGGAAAAAATGCAATATCTCTGGATCGCCTCATTGGACAATATTGAACTAAGTGTCATTTAAAAGAGTATTTATTTATCTATCAACTGCATTGCAAGCCATGTCTTTGTTATTGTTACTGTAATCACTAGATGGCGCTTTTTAAAAATTTAACACATTTTATGATTTTTCTCAAGAAACCTAAATACATTGATATAAATATTACTACACAGATAGAAAGAGGACTAAAGGCCAAAGCATGTGGTAAAAATCCCAAGTCTCTATCTTTTGTTTAGCCGGAGATATTAATGAAAAACTAATACTGGAACCTAAAACAAAATATTTCACTCTCTCTGTATGTAATTCTAAACGATAAGCACTCTAGTGCCTCCTTAAATGCTCAAAGTGTATGCCGTCACGTTCTACACACTGCTCTAGCCTATTTCGGGTAGAAAAAACAGCAGCCTCCACTTCCGCTGTTGGCAGACTACGAATTGCATTTCGAACTCTATTCTTCATATCTTGCTTGCTCGTAGGCTTTGTTTGGAAAACAAGGTCCTTTATTTGTCCCCACAAAAGTCTAAGCATGTTAAGTCAGGTGACCTCGCTGGACAGGGAAATATCCTTCATCTTCCTAACCATCGGCCTGGATACGTCTCATCGAGATGTTCTCTCACATTAATTGAAAAATGTGCTGGACAACCATCGAGCTGCAGAAACACATTTTGCCTGGTTTCAAGAGGCACATCTTCCAATAAAACTGGCAAATCATTTCTGAGAAACTCCAAGAAGTGGTTACCAGTAAGAGACTGGTCAAAGAAATATGGTCCAATGATTGTACCTCCTATTACGCCACACCATACATTAAGACTCCAACGTCCTTGATGTTGAACTTCTCGCATCCAGTGGGGGTTTTCAGTAGACCAATAATGCATATTATGCAAATTCACATTACCGTCCCTATGAAAAGTAGCCTCGTCCGTCCAAAGAACTTGCGTTAAAAAATTAGGATTTTCATTGATCATGTCTAAAAGCCAATGGCAATGATCCAGCCTCCGATCATAATCCTGCTCATTCAGCGCTTGATTCAAAACAATATGATAAGGGTATAGTTTAAACATCAAAATAAGTATCATTATATATTCAAAAGGACATTGTAATAAAAATATGTTTATCTGCTGACATAATAGACGCATTATGTTATCGGATTTAAGTAACATAAAGCTGTTCATTATACCACAAGGGACGTTCACTTAAGCTAGACAGTTACGTCATCAACAATTCATAAAGCCTAACTGTTACTACGTTGAAAATTGAACAGTTGCGGTAATTTCAATGTTGTCAATAGACTTTGAGTAAAATAGTACTCATATACCAAAAATCAACTAAATTCGAGAAAACGTACTTGTTATTGATATGCGAAGATTTTGGTGGTTGATGATGTAACTGTCTAGCTTGGGTGAACAGCCCATAGTGCGATAATGAGATTCACTATAGCACTACTGCTACTACAACGAGAAACAAAACACGAATCTTTGACTAACTAATTCAATAATAAAGACAAACAAACGCTACATTCACACCAATGAAATTAAGAAAAAAAAAATGTCAGTTTCATCCTATTGCAAATAAAATTCAAATCTTTTAAGGGTCTTAAGTTTTAATGAATGCCAGCAGATAAAGTTTTGTATTTTACTCGGATCATAAACGATCATTATGGTAACATGTCATGTTATCATATCATAATTTTTACGACTGTCGTCTGATCATTTTCACAACCGTCATTATGATCCCTGTGAGATAAATAACAATGAACTATTTTGAATTTCACGATATAATAAGCTTACCTATACTCTTTTAAAATAGTTTGGATGGTGGTCCGTGATATTCCCAAATCAAGATGCAATGTTCTTATGCTAACATGAGGATTAAATTCTATATATGCCAAAACATTGATAATATTTTCTTCAGTTCTGGCAAAACGGCGTCTCCGCAGCACCGGTCCGCTTAAGCTTCCAGTTTCACGTAAGTTTTGCATCAAGCGAGGAAAAACTCTTCTGTTGTAATGGTGGCGATTCGGATACCGCATTGCATACACTCTTTCAGCAACTGCCGCATTTTGAAAGCACTCAAAGTAAACACCAATTATATCAACGGCTTCATCATTTCTAAACAACATGTTTTATATTTAAATTATACACAAAAGAACTCAGAGTAACTAATATGACGTTTCTTTAAAGTTTTGTCTTTTTTCCAAAGCCTACCTATTTCAGTTTTAGACTATAATTATTAGACCGAACGAATAAGTTATAATTGCGTTAGGAATGCGTAAATAAGTCTTATTTTTAACAAAAAACTATAAAACTATATTTGCAAATTAATAAATTTCTGTTTTCAATCTTTAAATTAGTCAATGCTGAAAGTGTTTTGTTTAAATTCCAGTTTTATCAGTTTTTCATTAATATCTCCGGCTAAACAAAAGATAGAGACTTGGGATTTTCACCACTTGCTTTGGCCTTTAGTCTTCTTTCTATCTATGTAGTAATATTTATATCATTGTATTTAGGTTTCTTGAGAAAAATCATAAAATGTGCTAAATTTTTAAAAAGCGCCATCTAGTGATTACAGTAACAATAACAAAGACATGGCTTGCAATGCAGTTGATAGAGAAATAAATACTCTTTTAAATGACACTAAGTTCAATATTGTCCAATGAGGCTATCCCGATATATTGCATTTTTTCCTAATCAATGTTTGCCTTACCCCCACCACTTTATCTGAAGAGTTAGAGAAAAATAGTTAAAACAGAAATTGTTGGTGATACACACGACATTTATTTGCAGGTATTCTCAATACAGTCTATCTGGACATATTACTGAGATATCCTATTTTTTCCATTTACTCTTGGTATTACGCCCCCTAGCGGGCATCTGACGAACTTGAAAATAATACCCAACGATTTCTATTGACCACATTTACTAAAAATATTTTTTCCACAAAGCTCTATGGTAAACGGTTTCCGAGATATAGCCGCTTACCTCGCTTAATTGGCCACCCGGTATAATTTTGCTACGGGAATTTCATAGTTTTGTGCGAAACCCTAGTCATATCGTGGCCAGTTGATCACTGGTTATTCTACATAGTCTAGGGCACATTTGTGAGGTACACTTTTGTTTGTAATACAACTGAAAACAAAGAATGGCCGGCGTTTTTCTATTTACATGATAATCGCTCGACACCGATTCTATTTACAAAAGGAACAAATAAAATCGTTTGATGAAGCCCTTCCAAATTCTCATTAGCTATGTTTTTCAGTTCTTTTTCATCAAAGCTTCTAGCCGAGTCGCCGTTTTGCTCAAAGCTTAAAAGGAAATATATCAGCAAATTGTAATATTTGGTTGGTTATAATAAAAAAAGTCTGGACGCAGCAAGTGCGTTATTGTAGTGAATTTTCATAAAAATATTTTTAATGGCAGATATGTTTTTTTAATGAAAGCAGGCATCAAATTTGGTGCTAAATATCTTTCACACAAAATTTAGCTAAACGAATACATAAAATTCAAATTATATACCTAATCCGTAATTAAAATTAAAAATAAAATAATTTGTTTGCACGAAAATCCATTGAAACCTTATTTTCGACGAATTTCGTTTAAAAAATGTTCCATCAATTGAATTAATTTTTCATACAAAAATTCTCAAATGTTTCTTCAAAGAAAATTCACTAAATTCATTTATAAGAAAATTCCCTATTGAAAAAACATTTTTTACAACAAAATTCGCAAATAAAAATAAATGAAATCCATAAAAAAAAACTGGACCGATGTTACTGGCCAGCCATCCATTTCAAGTTATTTTCCCACTTACCAAAATATATTTTTTCACAAAAACTTTTTCGACGACGCAACAAAAATTTCATGAAAATTTGCAAACAATTTTTCAAGAAAATCCGTAAATATTTTTTTTTATAATAACTTATTAAACATTTATGACTAATTACCTAATTTTCACAAAAACATCTTACAAAAAATGATTTCTGGGAGGCATAAGAAAATTTCTGGGAAAACTGACTAAATAACTTTTTACAGAAAATTTTGCAGAAAGAATACACAAAATTCAAATTATATACCTAATTTGTAATTAAAATTGAAAGTAAAATAATTTGTTTGCACAAAAATTAGTTAAAACCTTGGTTTCGATAATTTTTGCTTAAAAAATGTTCCATCAATTGAATAATTTTTCATACAAAAATTGGCAACAAACGTTTCTTCAAAGAAAATTCATTAAATTCACTTATAAGAAAATTCGCTGTGAAAAGAGCATTTTGTACAAGAAAATTAACTAATAGAAATATTAGATAAATTGAAAAATATTCAAAACCTGATCTAAATACAGGACTACATACTTTTTCTGTGGATTCACATAGAAAATTCTTTTGCCTGTGGATGCTGTAAAAATTGAATCCGGTTGTAGACAACCTCTTCTCATATCACAAATATCTTGATTAACTGTGGCACCGTTTTACCAACTAGGGGCAATAACAGCTGCTATTAAACTTGAGTTAAAAGTCTTAAAAGCTCTTATCTTTCCTTTTCAACAAAAAGTCGTTAAAAATATATTGGAATTACACAATCTGATCAGATAACATTAAAATGAAATTCGGTCTATTAGTTTGGCAGATATGGATTTCTGAAATATCATTAATGCATTTCCGAGAAATTCTTAATGCTTGAGTTGGGCTTCACCAGCGTCCAACAAGATAAATGGTGCCCCAAATATATATATATATATATATATATATATATATATATATATATATATATATATATATATATATATATATATATATAGATATATATATATATATATATATATATATATATATATATATATATATATATATATATATATATATATATATAGATAAATCAAAGAATGAGCCGATTTTTATGAGATGCGGCAGGTACCTTTCGGACATCAAACCAGTTTTTCCAGGAAAATTAGAAAATGTTCAGTTTAATTTAGGAACATTTTGGTATCTCCCAAACTAACGAAGTAGCAACCAAATTTGGTAGACAAGTTTCCATTACAAAATGTAGGTAAATTTCGCTTTAAGTGATTTCCAAACAAAGATTCTGTAACACACGCGGTTTCGGGAGAATAAGCTATAGTGTGACATGTTGTTCAGAAGTTTTTAATTTATAAAATATATTGCTAGTTAATTTCATTTGTCTTATAAGTACACTTGGAGAACCCAAATCACCGCAACACATATTTTAAAGCCCTTAAATTCTTATCTATCTTCTTACTTATCAGTGCTCATCACAGGTTCCAGTTTTCACATAGTCATTAGTCTTAAATAGTGTAGGTACCTTTCTGAGCAGTCTCGCATAGAAAAATACAGTTTTAGAAAATATCTTAAGATGGTCAAAAGAAGTCTGTGACGCAGCAAGTGCGTTATGGAAGTGAGTTTTCACAAAAGTGTGTTTAACAGCAAATATCTTTTTAATGCAAGCAGGCATCAGGTGTACAAAACATTTCGGAAAACAAACTTAAAATGTATCCGAGAAAGCTAGTTCACTACCAAACGAACCTTAGGTTTTTTCCGCTTAGTGCTCGTCCGCGTCTTAGCCGCCCCGCAGCCTTTGGCTTATTGTGCATGCCCTTTGTATTTTCTACACCACCCATTCCAAAATGACTGTGCCTTAAACTAGTCTGCACAGTAATTGGTAGGGTCAAGTTTTATATTGCTATATAATTAACATATACAATTTTTCTCGTATCTTGCATAATAACAATTATATTGAGCTTTACCGTAGAAATACGTCACCCTGTATATATTAAGCAGATAAAAACTAAAAGTAAACCCGGATATGGATTCCAAGGGGCCTAGTTCGCACTCATTTGCAGAAATTTTTTAATATTCCAAAGTCGCGGGCTCCTCAATAACGAAATTTTTCTACTAAAATTGGCTAAAAATTATAATTCGCTACCAAAACGCACTTACTGCGTCCAGATTTTTTTCTTACAAGCATGAATCATATTTCTATAAAAAATGCAAAAATGCATTAGCGAACTTGTTCTACGAAAATTAGCTAAAACTTATAGACCGTTAAACCATAAACTTCACTAAACCTACAGCGAAAGCATCAACTTAACTAAACCGACAGCTAAAGCATCAGAGAATGGGTCTATTTAAAATGAATTTTCTGGAAATATTTTAGTAAAATGTAGGACAATGACGGTTGAAGTTGAAACTTAAGGGTTTGTAGAACACTCTTCTTGCGATATTTTCTTTACATAACCCATATTCGTTTCAGGTTCTTTGCCTAAACGTTTCAAATCTCGACCTTGCGTTTTGAGGAAAACTCAATTTTTTTAATGCCTATAATTTTTGCCTTTTGACTTACAGACCGAAATTTTGGTACGTGGTCCACTTTTTATAATAGAAACACGCGAACCAAATTTCGTTGCCTTTACTTTGTTATTTCCGCAGATTTAAAAATGTTCAGAAAGAAAACACAAAATTGTCCGGGAAAACCTGGCCCTAGTTTCCCGGTTAACGAACTTGTGCAAGCCACTTGTAAAGGGAAGGTACTTACCAAATTTGATCAAAGTCCGCCCATAATTTTTTGTTATCGGTGTGATACATACATACACACATATATATATATATATATATATATATATATATATATATATATATATATATATATATATATATATATATATATATATATATATATATTACAAATCAAAACTGCCACCGATATGTGTTGAAGGGCGTTTAGTTCACGCTTATTTGAAGAAATTTAATCTAAATTCAAAAGTCGCGATCTCCTCATTAGTGAATTTTCTTAAGAAAATATACTAATTATAATACGATGAGAAGTCAAAACGGCTGACATAATTACGTTCTATCTTTAATACAACTTTACACTATATACTTTGGAAAATAAAACCTAAGCATGTAAGCGATTTTGGCTTTTCGTCATTTCCCAATTATATAGTGCCTAACACAGGATAAATTATTTTCGTAGAGAACCCTTTTCCATATTGCTGCCCGTTGGATAGATTTTAACGCGTTAAAACGTTCTGGAAGTCCATGATTTAGTTGTGTGAAAGAAATGATTAGTTTCAAGATAATTTAAACTAGAATAAACCATATGATAAAATGTAGATCTCTGAGTGAAAAAAAAAAATTTAAAGCATTCGATGGAAAAGGATGTTGTCCGGCTAAAGGTCACAGGACACAGAAAATATTCATGTGTTAAGCAAAATTTATTATATATAATGGACAAATATATCTTTTCTTGATGTATATATAATTTTTCGTAAATAAAATTGCGTAGATCATTTCGATGAAAATTCACTACCATAACGCACTTGCTGCGTCACGGCTTTTTAAATAAGACATATTGTTCAATATTTTCTCCTAAGAAACTGCTGCATGTCAACATTATTCTGATCAAATGTGTAATTTCTGCAAATACTGGGTATCATAAAATTCAAGGTAGAGATTTTATGTTTCGGTGTAATCAACTAATGGATATCTCGTTAGTGGAATTTAAATACACAGCGAAAATGTAAAACATTTTTTTTATTATTCTAATTTCTACGATCAACTTAGGTAATTACACTGGGAACCATTTAATCTCTTAAATTTGAGTAATTCTTGTAATCAGTCTACCTATCGCTTGAATAATTAGCAAACAGGGTTAGAAAAATTAAGATAAAAATACAGGGTGATACGTATTGCAATATCGCCATCTTAGACAGAATCAAAAATTATGCTGAGCTGATAGCTCTAATACATAAAATTTTATAGCAAGAAACGGTATACGACTAGCCAATGACTTTTAAGTCAGCAATTCTGTTACTCTCTTTTAGTTAATTTTCTTTTAAATAAATCACTAATGAGGAGATCCCGACTTTTTAATTAAAAAAAAAATATTCTTCAAATCACCGAGAACTAGGCCTCCTAGAACGCTTATCCAGGGTCAGTTCCAATTTTCATATGGTCCGATTTTAATCAAATTTGGTACATACCTTCTTTTTGCAAGTGGATTGGATAGGTTCGTTAGTCAGGAAAATCGACCCAGGTTTTCCCGGAGAATTTTGAGCTTTCTTTCGAAAAAAATTATATCTCTGGAAATAACACAGTAAGGGCAACCAATTTTGGTACGCTGGTTTCTGTTACATAGAGTACCCTATGCATCAAGATCAAGATCTATATCTCAAAAGACAAAAAAGTTAGAGGTAAATTACTTTTTAATTAGTTAAATCTGATTCTAGAAAGTTAAAACGGCAAAATTCTAAATTCACTAATTAGTAATATATATATATATATATATATATATATATATATATATATATATATATATATATATATATATATATATACATATATATATATATACATATATATATATATATATATATATATATATATATATATATATATATATATATATATATATATATATATGTTTCACACCGATAGCTCAAAAAATAATGGCTTGATTTTGATGAAATTTGGCATATGCCTTTATTTTGTAAGTGGCTTGAAAAAGTCCGCTAGCCAGGAAATCGGACCAGGTTTTCCAGAAAAAAATAAAGTTTCCTTTAGAAAAAATTTTTATCTCAAAAAACAAAACAAAATGTTTTTAATAGCAAATATGTGTGTGTTTTCTTAAAGCAGGCATTTTGGTTACCGGTATAATCTATATAGTAAAAACAATGTCCCATATTTCATCAAAATAACTGTATTGTTTGAAAATGTAGACAAATTTCCGAAAGTAAACTTAGAGTGTTCCCGAAACAAACCGTTTCTTGGTCAACCTTATAGATTAGTAGCAAATTGAGCTTTTCGAATATGAAGCATTTAATCAAAATTCGCTACCATAACGCACTTGCTGCATCCAGAATTTCTTTTGTTACAAACATGCGTTATATGTCAATGGAAAATGCCTAAATGCAATAACATAAGGCGTGTGATTTTAGAAAGAATTTTTTAAGATGTAGCTCAAGACACCTTATAATTAATGTATACAATTTTTTTTTTCATATCTTGTATAATAACGGATATATTGAGGTTTATTGATTTTTTTCCAAAATTCGACAACAATTATATACCATTAAACGATAAACCCTGTAGTTAAGACTACTGCCAAGCCTCAGAAAAGGGGTCTATTTGAAATGAATTTTCTGGAAACATTTTAGTAAAATGGAGCACAGTGACGGTTAAAACTAAGAGTTCAGGGTTTGTAAAACATTCTTCTTGAGACATTTTCGTTCCATAGCCCATATTATATTCAAGTTATTTGCCTAAATGTTGCCAATTTTGACGTTTTCAATCGCGATTTGACGTTTCGAGGAAAACCTTTAAATCTTTAAATGCCTATAACTTTTTTGTCTTTTGAGCTATCGCAATATAAATCAGCGTACCAAATTTGGTTGCCATTACTTTGTTATTTTCGGAGATATAAATTTTTTTCTAAAGAAAACATAAAATTTTCCGGGCAAACCTCGGCCGATTTTCCTTGGTAACGAACTTATCCAAGCCACTTGCAAAAGGGATGTACTTGACAAATTTAATCAAAATCGCCCCATTCTTTTTTGAATTATCGGTGATATATATATATATATATATATATATATATATATATATATATATATATATATATATATATATATATATATATATATATATATATATATATATATATATTGAATGGAGGTGCTCTTTAGAGTGACCTAGATATACTGTGAATTCTGTTACCTCCTTCAAACAAAAAGCTTTGAGTACAAGAACCGTGGTATATTGCGATTGACCTCAGGTGGATATAAATCTGCTCAATATTGAGGTCACGATCGCCTATAACACCCTACCCTAAAACAGCTATCTGTCAGATTATCAAATTTATTATGATTAGCAGCACTTTTTATAAGGTTGACAGATCTGGATGTAGTTTGATACTTACCTTCTCTTCTTTTGTTTACTTCGCACTGCCCAGAGTCCTATATTTGTGGGCTCTTCAGACTAGGGCCAGGTTACATGGAAATGTAGATATCTAGATAATAGTAAGAATAAATTGTTTGTGCCGACGTCAAAAGGAAAGTAGATACTAGGGAGGAATTTCTCTTTAATTAAACAGATATGTTAATGTAACAAAAATATTGAATTTATTCATATAAATTAAAATTGGAAAAGCGAATACAATAAAATAAAATGATTGATAAATCTTAAATAAACCCGGATTGCACATAAATAGAAATCATATAAACAGCAAGAATTTCAAGACCAAGAAATTAATAATTTACACACATATGCCAAAACATAAGATAAAGATAGTTGCATATTACTAAAATGTTACTGTTTATTACTTAGGGTATCGCTCAAAAATAAACACAAATGATTAGGTAATATACTTGACGTTTGTCAATCAATTGCTAGGTTTTCTAGTGAAATAACTGGCCAGTTCTTTGAGTGAGGCTCCAAAAAAAAAAAAGAATATATAATCCTACGTGAAATTTCTACATTAATTATGAAAACTAAGAGATGTTAAAGAGCATGTATAGGTTATATATTTTACAGACAAAATTTGCTAATTACAAATAAAGAATAAATAAAAACTATGTATTTAAATTTACAAAAATTGACAAAATCTTAGAGATTAAACAGGAAATATATAGTTGTGCTGACAGCACCTCTCTGACGTTGTTTAAGCTCAAACTTGATGACGTAGTTTTGAATGTTCAGGTTATTAAAACTTCAGATGTTAGATTTCGGCATGAAAATTCTGCTGATTCAGAGAAAAGATTTGTGTAGATTCACCAGTCTTCCCGTATTAAGTTACCTGATGACCCTGTGAAGATGCTTTCCAGGTGAAATCAATTATGAGTGCCTGACACAGATTTCAGATTCCAATAAGAGGGGAAAAACTGGGGAAAACGACTGGCATATCTCATCAGCGATTATTGGGCTGGTGGATGTTATCACTCCAACACTACAAGACCTTTTGACACCTATGTAGATGTTCTGAATTCGCTTGATGGAAACTTTGCGAATCGCAATTAGAATGTAAATTAGCTTCGGTAAAATTCACTACCAATTGACGTAAGGTTCGATAATAACCAGGAATTCTTTCTAATTACGACAAGAAGTAACAGCTCGTAACAAAGAGCCACGAGTTGGCTCGCGTTTTTATGCTGAATACGATGTCCAATTAAACTCTAAAATCACTTGAATTGCTCGTAACAATCACTGACAATAATTACTAGGTAGTATAGATAACAGAAAGAGCATTACAACCCGGTTATAAGATCATTTAATAGCCACCGAAAACTGACGGGTGTTCACTCTATGAACCCTTAGCAGAGAGTCCCCGCTAATGTCACGGGTTCTGCAATTCTTAGTCGCTGCACGCAAAATTTTTTACCGTGACCGTTGCTGGCTGTGCGCGAGCTCTTTCTAACTTCCATTCTTCGAATGAGATACAACGAGTCCTCCAATCGGTGGCGAAGTCACGACGTCGCACCTCCCGTGTCCACAGTTGAAGGTTTTGCCGGCAATTCTTTGCAACGTTTTCAACGGTCTTTCTTGGGTGACATCACCGATCGGAAAATTACAGATAAACAATATTTTGTTCTCGTATATTCCTAACGTATATTTTCAATGCTTATTTTCTTCCTGGAAATATTTGTTCAGTAATAATGCTAGGTAGTTTCCCATGGCAAACATATATTGAATTTTAACGTACAAATTAGAAATGCAGTAAAGGGGTTTACGGTACTTGAAGATTTAGCGACTTTTCATTAAAGTAATTTTGAAATTAAAGCTTGAAATATTTAATATAGATAGGGTTTTTGGTATTATTTATATACTTGGGGGCTTTCTAAGTGTATTTTGAACCAGTAATGATTCCAGATAAGAAGTGAATCGTTACTGGTTCCGCAACGGGATGGCGGCACGCGTAAAAACGTGTCTTACATCCCACTTATTTTTGTGAGTCTGGATATCATAGCCGTATTACTTTATAGGTATATTTTCGCTGCAATGAGTATGCCGTACTGACGAGCTCTAATTAGAGCGAAACCTGTCTACGGTTCTAATTGTGGTGAAAATACATCCAGCCTTACATACAATTCTGGACTTAACACAGTTTGCCGCTGAGGTGCAGATTTACATTGAAAATATAGAAAAAATGTGTGGAGTCACATACTGAAGAAACAAAATGGGGGGTTTGCCATTTTTGAGGGTAAAATTAAACGTATAGGTAATTTTTTTACAGTTGTCATGAGTATGCAAAAAAGGTCACCCCTTCCCAAAAACAAGTTTCTTCTTTCTTACAGAACTAAAAAGGTAGATATATATATATATATATATATATATATATATATATATATATATATATATATATACATACATACATATATATATATATATATATATATATATATATATATATATATATATATATATATATATATATATACATATATATGTGAGCATATCGTACACCTGGATAATTGCATTATAGTGAAAACCCTAACTGGGATCGTCCATCAACATTAAAACACTGCGATACTTCCACATGTTGTGCCGATGTGGAAGTATAATTTATTTGAGAATTGTTATTTGAAAATTATATAAACGTCTTCTTTGAAGATTTGCTAATAGCTGTTCACGCGAAAATCCGAAAAAAAAAATTTCACGTGAATTTTTAACGAAAATTTGATAAAGAATGATTTCTATGAAAACACAAAAAAAAATTGAAAAATCTGACAACTCTTACACGAAAATTTACTAACAAAATAGGAACATAATATTCAAATTATATAATCTGTAATTAAAATTGAGTAGAAAAGAAAATGTAAAAAAGCCAGTAATTTGTTCAGGGAAAATTAAAGCCGTGGAAGAAAAGATAAATATAAGCATATTTTAATGTCAACGCTCTTATTTTTTAATTTTTTTATTTCAACAACACACCACGATCGCTTACAGCCTAAAAACTATCGTACCGTGGATGTTGACAAGGAGGAAAGAGGCCAATTGTTAATTCTGGACTTGAAGGTTTGGAGGTTCAGAGGAGAAGGAAAACACGCGCCGGCAAGGAATTCCACAACTTGGACGTTGTCGGGACAATAAAGCGAGTATAAGAGGATGTTCTATGTCTGATGCCCTGGACAGTAAAAGCGTGCATTCGTACTGTTCCCCTGGTAGATCAGTTGGGGGCAGCAGGTAGAGGAACTATGGAAGAGCGCTCCTCTGGGCAGCGCCCGTGCAGATATCTATAAAAGGGAAAGAGGTCACCAACTGCACGTCGGTGGGCAAGAGATGGCAGCTTTTGAGTGAGGGTAGGGTCACCGATGAGACGTATAGCTTGCTTCTGAATGGAATCTAGGATAGCGAGTGTAGAAGCGGCAGCAGAACCTCAGATGTGGGAGCTGTATTCGAGGTTTGGTCTTATTTGTGAAGTATATAAGGTATAGAGATTAGCTGGTGAAAAGTATTTGCGAGCCCGGAAGAGGAAACCTAATATCTTAGCAGCCGCTTCTGCAATTGATGTGACATGTTGGTGCCAATTGAGATTTCGATCCACAGAAATGCCAACAAATGAAAAGGACTCATTACTTTGAATAACTTGGTTGTTCATTGTGATGGGTCTAGGGCTCTTATATCTCTTATGAAAAAGAAAGCAAGACTGTGATTTGGTGGGGTTGAATTTTACAAGATTTCTACCTCCCCAGTCTAATATATTTTGGAGATCCACGGAGACAGAACCCTCCATGAGTCTGGGATCCTCATCTAATTGGGCTAAAGAGACAGGCTTAGAATATTGTATATTTGAGTGGAGGGTGCTGTCGTCCGCGTAACTGTGAACTGGATTGGATGTGCTAGAGAGGAGGTCATTGATGTGGAGAAGAAACAAAGTAGGAGCTAAAGCTGAACCTTGAGGAACTCCTGCGTTAATTGGATACAGTGTAGAGGAAAGGCCATCCACGACAACAGAAATGCTCCGGTTGGAGATGAATTTCGCTGCCCAGGTACAGATAAATAAAGAGGTTAGATATAAAGAGGTTATTTAAGTCTGTCACTTTGATGTTCACTTGACATTTGTTAAAACAATTTATTTCTTACCTTCTTTTTACCAAGGCTCATTAAATATTTTACATTTTTTAATTTCGCGTTCTAAATCACAAAGATGTTGGTATAGGCCCCCGATTCTCAAGTTACCAAGCCACATGTCAAGTTCCATTGATATTGCCTATATCAAGCAATATTCTGTAAAATTATTCGAATGTGTGTATGTGCAATTCTAAAATGTATTCAAGCGGCAAATAAAATCATACAATTAGAACAAACGTGAAATGGCAGGAATAAATTAAAAGGCAAAAACATCCGAAGTGTATTTACATAATTATCCTTAAAGAAAAGGAAAAGCTAATTACATGCAAATACAGAAGTTGGCATTGTTTTTCGCACGTTTTTTTGCTCTCTTTGATGTAATTATGCTTTCTCCTGCTGTAGGCTGTTTGAACAAAAGACGAATATATAATTATTATTATTGCTTGGAAGAAATGAATTATTCACGTCTTTTCCCTTATATCTGGATGAATACGATATATAATGTTATTAAGTAGGCCTTACACATCAAAGCATTGAATGTCAATTTAAATCCGACTCTTTATACTTTCTCTAAATTATTCATAGAATAATAATAAAGTCGTAAATGATTGGATGATCTGAAAATCGGATTAGTAAATACTTTCATATTAACAGATCACTTTGAGGGCAGTATGATTAGGTTGTCAGTGCTCTAATCCCGCAGTACCGGATCTGCGCCAATTCACTCATGCTATAAATTTGTATTTTAGCGAATTTTTCGTAAAACGGAAAATTCACTAACGAGGATATATATATATATATATATATATATATATATATATATATATATATATATATATATATATATATATATATATATATATATATATATATATATATATATATATATATGTATATATATATATATATATATATATATATATATATATATATATATATATATATATATATATACAGGGTGTGTCGCGAAGACCTTTAGCTAGCCGTTTAGCCGTTTAGCCGTTTCTCAATAACTACTCCGATTTGAAATTTGAAAATTTACACACATACGATCGAGACAAATTCCAGTTCAGTGAAAATAGTTTACTTTATGTCAAACCATCAACTTGCTTATTTTAAATACAACATGGTAATTGTCACTATATTTTAGAATTCTTCATTGAATTTGAGATAAATTGTTACTAATACACCTTATGTCAAAAATCAACCGTTTTCGAAATTTTTCGATTTTTTTGCAAATTTTCGCGAAAACCAAGGTGAACGTTGCACGCTCTCTTTCTGTGGAAATACAACTGAAAAGACTTAGTTTTTGTACCGATTGCCCTCAGATTGGCACCTAAACGACACATTTGATAGCGTTTATTTTAAGTATACAGGGTGATGAGAATTAGCCGTACCATTTGGTGAAATTGAAATCACAATTACTCGCTTATTTCAAATAGAACACCCTATATTTTATAAGCTATTTCGGTTCGCATCCGGTTTTTATTTCAACGTGTATTAGCATTCCCTATACCTAATTTTCACCGTTTCCCCAATATTTCATTTTCATTGGATTGACTTGATTCAAATTGTAACAATAGATTTAAAGCAGGCTTTGGAAGTTGATAATATGCTTGTTGATGTATACATGTCAAGTCCGACCCCTTACAAATGAGAACATAACATTTGTTGGGCCTTCTCGCTTAAAAAAAGAGAACACTTTGTATTTGCATCCAAACCGCTGCATTTCCCTTGTTTTTAGTTCTGTAAAATCAATGTGTTGTTAACTAACTTGTAAAACCAAAATACTCAGCAATATAGGTAGTTATTTTTATAAATGAGTACAGAACTTAACTAATAGCAATTGGAAAACTAAAACATAAAAACAAATAAAAAAATTGTGGAACTTATAACAAATGCTCAAAATTACTCTCACTGACATGGAGGCATTTTGTTATTCGTCTTATAATGTTTTGGTTCGTAGCCTTTCTGATTTGTCTCGAATTCAGTGAATTGAAGGCACATAAAACTCTACCTACAATGTCTACTTTTGTGGTGGCAGGTTCGTGGTAAACTTTTTTTTTATGTAGCCCCAGATGCTTGCATCCAGAGGTGTTAAGTAAGGGGACTGTGGTGGCCATCTACGTGGGCCGTTATTGGCAATCCACCTGTCTTCAAAATGTTGTTGCAAAAATCATGAGCTTAATGGAAACTGTGGGAAGGTGCTCCGTCTTGCTGATACCAGCTTGTTCTAGCTTCTTATAAACTTAATGCGTTGAGAGAAACTAGAATCAGTTCGTGCAAAATATCATTATAATTCATACCAGTGAGATTTTCATCGTATATTTTAATCCCAAAAATCTTATCGTTCTTAATTGCACAAAACACATTTACTGACCACCTGTCTTGGAAATAGTTGATCTTGGTAATATGGGGATTCTCATCTGACCAGAAGTGACTATTGTGGCGATTGTGCATGCCATTTTTGGAGAACTTCGCCTCATCGCATCAAATAATTCTCTTGCAGAAATTATCATCTTCTTGTGTTTTCAATAGGAACCGTTCACAGAACTAAACACGTCTAGGAAGATCGTTTGGTTGCAAACTATGTATCGGGTGGTAAGAGAAGGGTCTCCCACGATGCTTTTTCAAAATTCTGTGAATCGATCTCGAAGACAAGCGTAATTCTTTTTCGCAATCCCTGATAGATGCCTTGGGATCAGCAACAAAAAATGCCAATACGTTAACTTCGTTTACCTCGTTATCGACGAGTGGCTTACGCTTCTGTACTTTTGGGCGAAAACTTCTGTGAACAATTTTGCAGCAACCTCTTTATCATGTAGTGAGTGGGTTTCTATTTATTCAGGTACTTTTCTGCAAATGCACGACATGTTCGGCCCACAATTCGTTGACACTCACCATAAATAATTAGAAGCTCCAAAAAATCGTCGTTTGTGTACTGCAAATTTGCCATTTTTGCACCACGTTGACTGATAGTATCTCGATTTTTATGACAATAAGCTTCGCTTGACGCTCTTTTCACATGTAGACGTCAACAAGCATATTATCAAGTTCCAAAGACTGCCTTAAATCTATTGTGGTAATTTGAATTAATTGAATCTAATAAAATTTAAATATTCGGGAAACGGTGGAGTTTAGGTATAGGGAATGCTAACACGCGTTGAAAAGGAAACCGGATGCGAACCGAAATAACTCATAAAATATAGGCTGTTCCATTTGAAATAAGCGAGAAATTGTGATTTCAGTTTTACCAAATGGCACGGCCAATTCTCATCACCCTGTATACTTAAAAGAAGCGGTATCAAACGTGTCGTATAGGTGCCAATCTGAAGGTAATCTGTACAAAAACTGAGTCTTCTCAATTATGTTTCCACATAGAGAGAGCGTGCAACGTTCACCCTGGTTTTCAAAAAAATCGAAAAATTTCGAAAACGGTTGATTTTTGACAGGTGTATTAATAATAATTTATCTCAAATTCAATATAGAATTGGAAAATATAATGAAAATTACCATGTTGTCACACCGATAACTCAAAAATTAACTGGCCGATTTTGACGAAATTTGGTATATACCTTTCTTTCGTGAGTGGCTTGAACAATTTCTTTAGCCAGGAAAATCTGAATTGTTCTTCCGGAAAAATTTGTGTTTTCTTTAGGAAAATTTTTGTATCTCCGAAAATAACAGAGCTGTGACAACCGAATATACGTCTTTACTATGAAACCTACCCCACACACCAAAATTCAGATCTCTAAGTTATAACACAAAAAAGTTATAGGCATTAAAAAAATATTTTTGGGTGCCACTGGTGATCAGAGGAAAGCACAAGAACAAAATATTTTGTGTGATTAACAAAACCAATTGAATATTACATACAACGGTTAAGTTTTCTTTGCGCAAATATGTCAAGAAGTAGCAGAAAAAATATTTTCAAAATTTTATCATTTTTCTTCTTGAAACGTCAAAGTCGCGATTTAAAACGTCAAAATTTGCAATTTTCAGACAACCAATTTGAAGCAAATACGGATTATGTCGAAAAAATCTCGTAATAAGTGTGTTTCACAAAGTTTCAGCTTCAGCCATCACTGTCTTTCATTTTACTAAAATATTTTCGGAAAATCCATTTCAATAGACCCTCTTTCTGATGCTTCGGCAGGTAGTTTTTGCTATGGACTTTATGGTTTAGTAGTCCATATCTTAGAAAATTTTTATCGAAAAATTTCGTTTTTAAGAAGACCATGACTTATGAATTTTAAACATATTTGTTCAAATCAGCGCGAACTGGAACACCTAAAACACATATACGGGGTCAGTTTCAGTTTCTGCCTGTTTACACATGTACAGGGTGAGGTATTTCTACGGTAAAGCTCAATATATCCGTTATTATATAAGATATGAGAAAAAGTATATATGTTATTTTCAGGGTGTCCCCCGCTCACAATTACAGGATGGCCCATAAGTCGTTGGTGATACGTGCTTTATTTTTTTAATAGAACACCCCTTATGTTATTGGACTTTTGTGTTCCCATCAAATTATAATGCATGTTTGTAAGGAAAAATAAAGGATTTCGTTTATTGTTTCAATTGTTTTGCAACTTTTCACGTTTTTGGCATATCAGAAGTTGTAATGTGGCGTTTTTATCAATAGATAGAGGAGTCCGATGGAAATGACGCATGCAGAGGGCTTTTTCTTTGTGTTACTCGTCGAAAAAATCTTCCGAGTTTGAAAAGTTTTTAGTGTTTCCGCAGAAATCATTTTTTGTAAGATTTTTGTGATATGTTGGTAATGAATAACAAATGTTTAGTAAGTTATTGTAAAAAAAGTTGTATAATTTTTGCGAAAAATATACTTTAGTGTAACATTACTGAAGGCAATTTATGTTAAAGAACTTATCATAATTTTGTTTTCAATTTTGGTCCTAAAGCTGTTTGTGAATAATGATATCTTATCAGGTGTGTAAGTAGCTTAAAGAGGTTCGTTGGCTAGGACAATCGGACCAGTTTTTCTAGAACTTTTAAAGTTTATTTTCGAAAAATGTTTGTATTTTTGAAACAACATTGTTAGTACTATATAGGTTATACTATCAGCCAAATGTCTTTCTTGTAAGAAAACAAGACATATTTGCCATTAAAAAAGATGTTTACGAAAATGCGCTACTATTTGCTGTGGCCCGAACTTTTTAATCTACAAGTTGACTTATTAGTGCGGGTAGGTAGTAAAAAAGAAATGTGAGCAAAAAATGCAAACAAATGGGCTTGAAATCTGTCTTTTTCACATCTTGAAGCCATATCCCCTTTAAACCCTGCCTACCCCGCACAGCACCCCTATTCCCACAGGTGCCGCAACTTCCTTGGCGTGTATGAACAATACATTTTTCTTGTGGTTTATGCAACGAGGGTGGCTGTATGCACGCAAGGGGGGAAGGAAAATCCCAAGACGAAAGCTGAAGAAAATTCGCTACCATATTGATTCATCATCAATTCACATTTCCAACAACACTCACCTTTTATTTTTCGTTGCGGCATTGCCGAGTTATCCAAGAAAATGTAAAAACAGTCAAACAAATTGTTCATTATACAATATACAAATTGAGAAAATTCACGTACCGTTTTTTTCTTTGATTTCAAATGGAACCACCTGTGTTTAATCTGATAACTGAATTCGTATGTTCATTCCCTATAATTTTAAAGAGCAATATTCTATGCCTAAAATCAATATTTTCACAATTACTCTTGCTTTTTCGCTTCACACAGGGAATTTAGATAATTAATTCCCGTTAGTTTTAGTAATAACAAGTTTTTTACACCCTATATATATATATATATATATATATATATATATATATATATATATATATATATATATATATATATGTTCAGAAAGATTTCCGCGGTCTTTAATGTGAGACATACTTGGTTCTCGGGTTGAACCCGCGTCCAGAATTTATGAAAACTCGACGTTTCGCTCCTGTTTTAGATCCATTTTCAAGAGGTAAAGGAAATATGTAAGGACACTCTAAGGCCTCAATCTGCCTACTCCTTAGAGTGGTGGACACAGGTGGGTAAAGGAAAATATGTAAGGACACTCTAAGGCCTCAACCTGCCTATTCCTTAGAGTGGTGACAAAGGTGGGTAAATAAAAATATGTAAGGACACTCTAAGGCCTCAATCTGCCTACTCCTTAGAGTGGTGGATAAAGGTGGATAAAGGAAATATGTAAGGACACTCTAAGGCCTCAATCTGCCTACTCCTTAGAGTGGTGGATAAATGTGGGCAAAGGAAATATGTAAGGACACTCTAAGGCCTCAATCTGCCTACTCCTTAGAGTGGTGGATAAATGTGGGCAAAGGAAATATGTACGGACATTCTAAGGCCTCAATCTGCCTACTCCTTAGAGTGGTGGACAAAGGTGGCTAAAGGAAATATGTAAGGACACTCTAAGGCCTCAATCTGCCTACTCCTTAGAGTGGTGGATAAATGTGGGCAAAGGAAATATGTAAGGACACTCTAAGGCCTCAATCTGCCTACTCCTTAGAGTGGTGGATAAAGGTGGCTAAAGGAAATATGTAAGGACACTCTAAGGCCTCAATCTGCCTACTCCTTAGAGTGGTGGCTAAATGTGGGCAAAGGAAATATGTAAGGACACTCTAAGGCCTCAATCTGCCTACTCTTTAGAGCGGTGGACAAAGGGCGGGTTGGGTTGTTGTAGCTCGATTACGGGGCCTCAATCTGCCTACTTCCCAAATCTCGCCGGAGATCGTCTGTGAGGTCTTAGGTGGTGTCAGGTCCACAATAGAATATACGAACACACCCTCGCAGTTAGAAAATCCTACCCCTCATCGGCGCTGGCCATGCATCATATTCATACAGGGCACAAAATAGACTACGATAATGCCAAAACAATAGCACTGGTTTACAAAATCACAACTAGAACTATCTCGGAAGCAATCGAGATTGAAAAACGTCCCGATTGTTTAAATAAGAGAGATGATGGTTTTAGCCTTCCGACAACTTGGAAACTTATTATATCTTTTTACAAACGCACAAAAAGGAAATAAATTTCACAGACAATTTTATTGTCCCATTATCTGCCTCAACAAATGCCGGTGACCCTCTTAATCCTCCTCATCCTCTAAGTACCGTGACCAATTTCCCCCCCCCCCCTACTTAATTGAAGGTGACCCCACTACTTTCAGTGATAACGAAGTAAGTAGACGGAACGACATATATAAGACAAGACTTGCAACGAACTGCCAGATCTCTCTGAGGCCTAGAGTTGAACACACCGAGACGTCACAGACGATCTCTGGCGAGATTTGGGGAGCAGGCAGATTGAGGCCCCGTAATCGAGCTACAACAACCCAACCCACCTTTGTCCACCGCTCTAAGGAGTAGGCAGATTGAGGCCTTAGAGTGTCCTTGGATATTTCCTTTACCCACCTTCGTCCACCACACTAAGGAGTAGGCAGATTGGGGCCTCAGAGTGTCCTTGCATATTTCCTTTACCTCTTCAAAATGGCTCCAAAGTAGGAGCCGAAACGTCGCGTTTTCATAAGTTCTGGACGCGGTTCAACCCGAGAACCAAGTATGTCTATATATATATATATATATATATATATATATATATATATATATATATATATATATATATATATATATATATATATATATATATAACATATATATATATATATATATATATATATATATATATATATATATATATATATTATATATATATATATATTATATATATATGTTCTTGAAATAATTTTAATTCAAACAAGTCAATTTTTTGGCGAAAATATCCCTAGTATTATTATCAGTCGAATTGGAATTTTTTCTAAAAGCCCGAATTTTCACCCATAATGAATCCCAGTCTGTCTAAAAGATTACAACATGCTTCATCCTTTTCCACTACATTTATAATTTCCAGTTGGTAGTGTGAAATCCTATAAGATATATCACTGAATATAACTTGCCTAAGTTTACTTATTCGTATCAGATTTGGATAAGTTTAAGATTGTTTAGATATATCGCAAAAAATTAACAGAGGTGCCGTTAGTGACGTAGGTATTGGTTTGTAGTTGCTAGAAGTGTAAAGTGGCTTTAATAGAAAACTTTCACAGAGCTTTAGTTGAGAAACTTTTGATAACAACCATAATAAATTGTTCTCTTTTATTGACCAGATGGCAGCATAAAAAATGCAGCTTTCGGTATCGTCTTTCAGAACTATACAAATATAAACAGTCTGGACGCAGCAAGTGCGTTATGGTAGTGAATTTTCATTAAAATGTTTTGAATAGCAAATATGCGTGTTCGACAAAAATTATATACCATTAAACGACAAACTCTAAAGATAAGGCTACTGCCAAGCATCAGAGAAAGGGTCTATTTGAAATGAATTTTCTGGAAATATTTTAGTGAAATGAAGGACAATGACGATGGAATCTGTGACGTCAGGCTTTGCAAAACATTGTTCTTGAGACATCTTCTTTCCATAGCTCCTATTAGTTTCAGGTTCTTTGCCTAAATGTTGCCAGTTTTGACGTTTTAAATCGCGACTTTGACGTTATGAGGAAAACCCCAAATTAATTTTTCTTTAAACGCCCATAATTTTTTTATCTTTTAACTTGCAGCGTTAAAATTTGGTACGTAATTTACTTATAATGATACAAACCCAAATTTGGTTGCCCTTGCTTTGTTATTTTCGGAGATATGATTTTTTTTCTAAAGAAAACACAAAACTTTCCGGGAAAACCTGGGCCAATTTTCCTGATTGACGAAATTGTCCAAGCGATATATATATATATATATATATATATATATATATATATATATATATATATTATATATATATATATATATATATATATATATATATATATATATATATATATATATATATATATATATATCGCTATATCTCCGGAAATAACAAAGCAAGGGCAATCAAATTTGGGTTTGTATCAATACGAAACGCCCTATATATATATATATATATATATATATATATATATATATATATATATATATATATATATATATATATATATATACAAAGCATTTGAGCAGGTCTGGCACACAGCGCTGCTTAATAAACTTCCGGCCTATGGCCTATCACCAAAACTCTGTACCTGGACAGCAAATTTCCTCTCGAACCGGAGTATTTATGTTGTCGTGGATGGCCATTCCTCTAACCTATATTCAATTAATGCATGAGTCCCTTAAGGTTCAGCTTTAGCCCCTACTTTGTTTTTCTCCACATCAATAATCTCCTTTCTAGCACATCCAACCCAGTTCACAGTTACGCGGCTGACAGCACCCTCCACTCAAATATACAATATTCTAAGCTTGTCTCTTTTGCCCAATTAGATGAGGATCGCACACTCATGGAGGGTTCTGTCTCTGTAGATCTCCAAAAAATATTCGACTGGGGAAGTAGAAATCTTGTACAATTCAACACCACCAAATCTCAGTCTTGCTTTCTATCTCATAAGAGATACAACAGGCCTAGAACCATCACAATGAACAACCAAGTTATTCAAAGTAATGAGTCCTTTTCACTTGTTGGCATTTATGTGGATCGAAATATCAATTGACACCAACATGTCACGTCAATTGCAGAAGCGCCTGCTAAGAAATTAGGTTTCCTCTTCCGGGCTCGCAAATACTTTTCACCAGCTAATCTCTATACCTTATATACGCCACAAATAAGACCAAACCTAGAATACTGCACCCACATCTGTGCTGCCGCTGCCGCTTTTATACTCGCTATCCTGGACTCCATTCAGAAGAGAGCTATACATCTCATCGGTGACCCTATCACCACCCAAAGGCTGCCATGCCTTGCTTCCGACGTGCTGTTGGTGGCCCCCCTCTCTTATATATATATATATATATATATATATATATATATAATATATATATATATATATATATATATATATATATATATATCTGCAGGGACACTGCTTAGAGGAGCTTTCTTCCATATTTCATCCAGCTGCTGTCCCCAACAGATTCACCAGGGGAACAGAGCGAATGCACCCTTTTACTATCCAGATCACCAGAGATAGAACATCTTGTTATGCCCGCTCTTTTGTCCCGAAGACTTCCAAGTTGTGGAATTCTTTGCCGGCACATGTTTTTCCTTCTCCTCCAAACCTCCAAACGTTCAAGTCCAGAATTAACAAGTTAACATTTATGTGTGCATATGTATATATGTAATTTACGATTGTATCTCAAGTAGTAGTCAAATTAGGTAAATAAAATTTGGTAGGCAATTTTTTCGTATAAGAAACACGTTGTAATATACCAAAATCTGAGTTTGTTAGTTAGGTAATGGAAAACCGTCTTCAACATTAATCATTATGATGGTGAGTTTGCCAATGCGTCTGTCTATATTAAGTTATAACATTTTTCCGATTCGCCATGAAATTTTAGTTCAATTCCTTAATTAAAACGTTTAATAATTATTGTGGTTATCTCAGTCACTTAACAAAAATTTAATTTATATCTATGATAGTGTTAACAAACTGGGCAAATATAAAATTTAAATCGAGGTTTGGAAATGATTGCGAAGAACTACACACAATGTTTTACAATAAAAATGGAAATTATTTTCCTTTTTTTCTAAACTCACGCTTTCCCGAAACGCAAACAAAAGCGTTTGATAACTTTATGCATCATAAAAGCTCATAACGCTTTAATTTTTTATGACGTTTATTACACAAAATATAAATTTACGAGCACGAAAAACATTTACAATCTAATTTTAAAGTCAAGTAAATACAAACGCAAATAACTGTCTTATTGGGATATAAAACTCATTTAAAATGAATGTTGTCCAATACTAACTTGCGTTGTAAAATGAAAAAGTAATCATCTATTGTATGCGCATACTCTCTGAATTCTTTATCGCTAAAATAAAGTAAAGCTCATTACAAAAGCAATTTCAACATCAAACCAAGTGTACCTGATGAAGTTTTTCATACTTTATTGCATCCATATGTAGTTACTATGTGTGTGTGTGTTTTGTTTCTTTAACGTCGGCTAATTTCGCGACTATGGACAATCACCGACGCCAGGGAGCAGTTTCGCCTCACTATCTTGAAAATGTTGCCAAACCCCTGCCTTTCTGTAAGGAGGGTAGGGATGTTTAGCGTGCTCAACATCGTATGGACACGGAATCGACGGCTTTACGCCCCGTCCGAAGGGCGGAACGTACAGACATTCAACTTGCTCAAATAAAATGCCAGAAACTCGGTTGATGTTAATGTTACAGTTTGTACTGAAAAAGTGAAAGGCGAACCCTGGGATCGAACACAGTACCCTTCGGTTCAGAGGCACACGTTCTTGCCCCTGAACCACCGAGGCTCTTAGTTACTATATGTGAACAATGTATATTACACATGCAGGGTGTCCATTGTAAAAGGTGGCACCCGTGTTTTCCAGAGCACTCCTGTAATTAAAATACATTTGAAGGGTAAACTGATTTTACATACAGGGTGGTCCAACAGTGCGTTCAAGTTCAATATTATTATTCAATAATAAAAAAAGTTTGAAATAAAAGTTGCAGGTACTAAAGGAAGCTACAAACTAAAATAAGTTTCGCATATACAGTGTTGCATAAGTTAGATACAAACAAAACTTAACTTTTTTTAAATCGTACACACTGTATATTGTTTAATTTTTAGTGAATTTTCATTAACAAAATTCAGAGAGGTATTGATGGTGAGACTTTCGAAAAATTTCTTTAAATAAGCGCGAATTAGGGCCTCTGGAACCCATTTCCATGGTGAATTTTTTTTTTAATTTCAACAACACACCACGAGGGCTTACAGCCTAAATACTATCGTACCGTGGGTGTTGACAAGGAGGAAAGAGGGAGCTTGGACTTGAAGGTTTGGAGGTTCAGGGGAGAAGTAAAAACATGTGCCGGCAAAAGAGCGGGCATAACAAGATGTTCTAAGTCTGGTGACCTGGACAGTAAAAGGGTGCATTCGCTCTGTTCCCCTGGTAGATCTGTTGGGGGCAGCAGGTGGGGGAACTATGGAGGAAAACTCCTCTGAGCAGTGCCCATGCAGATATCTATAAAAGAGAGAGAGAGGTCACTAACGGCACGTCGGTGGGCAAGGGATGGCAGTCTTTGGGTGAGGGTAGGGTCATCGATGAGACGTATAGCTTTCTTTTGAATGGAGTCCAGGATAGCGAGTGTAGAAGCGGCAGCGGCACCCCAGATGTGGGAGCAGTATTCGAGGTTTGGCCTTATTTGTGAGGTATATAAGGTATAGAGATTAGCTGGTGAAAAGTATTTGCGAGCCCGGAAGAGGAAACCTAATTTCTTAGCAGCCGCTTCTGCAATTGATGTGACATGTTGGTGCCAATTAAGATTTCGATCCACAGAAATGCCAACAAGAGAAAAGGACTCATTACTTTGAATAACTTGGTTGTTCATTGTGATGGGTCTAGGGCTGTTGTTTTGGTGGGGTTGAATTGTACAAGATTTCTACTTCCCCAGTCTAATATTTTTTGGAGATCCACGGAGACAGAACCCTCCATCAGTCTGTGATCCTCACCTAATTGGGCTAAAGAGACAGGCTTAGAATAGTGTATATTTGAATGGAGGGTGCTGTCGTTCGCGTAGCAGTGAACTGGGTTGGATGTGTTAGAGAGGAGGTCATTGATGTGGAGAAGAAACAAAGTATGGGCTAAAGCTGAACCTTGAGGAACTCCTGCATTAATTGGATACATTTTAGAGGAATGGCCATCCACAACAACAGATATGGTCCTGTTGGAGAGGAAATTTGCTGTCCAGGTACAAAGTTTTGGTGGTAGGCCATAGGCCGGAAGTTTATTAAGCAGCGCGGCGTGCCAGACCTGGTCGAATGCTTGTTCCATAGACTTGTTCCAAGAATGGGTGACAAAGGAAAGGAGGTCGGCAGTCGATCTGCGCTGACGGAATCCATACTGCCTGTAGTGGATTAGACTGTTTTTCAAGAGATTTTAGTAGTTCGGTGTTTATATACTTTTCCATCACTTTAGAGACGACTGAAAGGAGAGAAATATGCCTGCAGTTGCTAGGAAGCGCTTTGGATCCTTTCTTGGGGATAGGTTGTACTCGAGCAGTTTTCCAGTTACTAGGGAATATGCCTTTATTATAAGATATCTGAAACAGACGAGTCAGGTCAGGAGCAAGCTCTGGTGCGCATTTTTGAGAAGAATTGCTGGGATCTCGTCAAGGCCAGAGGCTTTCCTGGTATTAAGAGAAGAGAGCATCTTTCGTACCTTTTTAGTTTTGAAAATGATATCCGTCATTTTATACGCGACATTGGGGACTGTTGGTGGTTGAACATTTGGAGGTGGGTTGAGAGTAGAATTGCCGGCGAACAACCAAGCAAAAAGTTCAGCCTTGCCCAAGGCGGTGGAAACAATTTCATCTCCTGAGACAAGAGGTGGGAACGTGCTTTTGCAGAAATTATTCCCGATAGATTTAGCAAGAGTCCAGAAGGGTCTGCCTCCGTTGGAGCTTAAAAGGACTTTGTTTTTGATGTGGTTATTAAACGAGTTTTTTGCCTCAGAAAGAATGCGGACATAGGGGTTTCTTGCGTCGTTAAATGCTTGACGATTTTCTTGACTGAGATTGTGTAGAAGCGTTTTGTGAGCTTTGACCTTTTTAAGTCTGGGCTTGTCACAGGATTTAGAGAACCAGGGCTTTTGAGTGGCTGAAGAGGTTTTCTGTGTACGTGGGATAAATAATTCCATGCCAGCTTGGATAATTTTGGTGACCTTCTGTGAGATATCAGAGGGGTCAGGTTTAGAGAAGCAGACAGACGCCCATGGAAATGAGGAAAAGTAATCCCGCATTTCGTCCCAGTTTGCGGAGATGTAGTGCCAAACGATACGTGGGTGTGATGACTGTGTGACCTCGGGTTGCATTGCGCAGGAAGCTGTGACCATGCCGTGGTCTGAGCGACCAAGGGGGGCGGTGACTGATATCTTATAGCATTCAGGTTGTGTAGTAAGAAGGAGATCCAAGGGATTTGAGGTGTGTGTTGGGATACGAGGAAAGTAAGTAGGTTGCTGAACCATATTGGCTAAAGAATTGCTGACTGCAAAGGTTTCCGCTGCTCTTCCTTGTGGATCGGTTTTTGAAGTTCCTAGCCATTCCTTATTATGGACATTGGAGTCATCAAGAATAGTGACCTCTGAGGAAGGATATTCAGAAATCAGATAGTCGGTTTTTTCAGAAAGGTAGTCAAAGAGCTGGACAAAGTTATTGTCAGAAAGTGACCGGTAAATGCAACAGATGAATTTAGTTGCAGCCCTGAGAGAGAGTTTTATCCATAGTATGTCTTTTCTTCCAGCTTCTAACTTGGGGAGTCTGGTGCAGGGTAGATTGCTACGGACGTATGCGCACACGCCTCCACGCAATCTAAAGGAAGTAAGGAGCTCATACCCCGGGAAATTAAGGTGAGTAGTGGCTGTTTTGGCACTGATTTGGGTTTCGGTGAGGAAGAGGAGTTGGGGCCTGTTAGCCTAGAGGAAATGGTGGACGGAGTTCAGGTTAGAATTTACGCCACATATATTCGAAAAAGATATGTTAAATCTTGAGGTTGGCGCCCCCTGTACACCCCTCTCCCGGAGATCCGAATGGAGGGGTATTTTGCCTCCGGAATATTTTGTACAAGGAGGAGCCATCATCATTCTTGCTTATAAGGGAAACCGACTCATACACCAGAACCGGAAACGTCCGTTGGGACTTCACCGGCCCCTTGATGTATGTTTATATATATATATATATATATATATATATATATATATATATATATATATATATATATATATATATATATATATATATATATACGTATCCAACCGATAACTCAAAAAATATTTAACTGATTTGGACTAAATTTGGAAATTTTCCTTATTTTGCTGTTTGAGATTTAGAGGACAAAACAAAAGAATATTTTTAGGAGTAACAAATTGTTGCTGAAACAATGCAACAAGTGCATTGATGTTTAGGGGAGTCTATTTTTAATTTAAAAAAAAAATTGTGAGTCTACGGTGTTTCTTTCATATCATTGATTGTTGTTGCCCTTACTTGGCGAAACTTGTCCATACTACATACAAACTTGGAGACTACTTCTCTGGCTTCACTGTTGGTTTTCTTTGGTGAAGGACGTAGCCAGCGCGTAAGTTGAAGAACATCCTAGAACATCCAGAATTCGTAAGGGCCACTTGCTCCAGTTAGCTTACGCGTTGGCTACGTCCTTCACCAACGAAAATCAACAATGAAGCCAGAGAAGTAGTCTCCAAGTCTGTATGTAGTGTTTCTTTCATAGCCAGGACGGGAAATTTTGGGGCTTACCTCGTATATTGCATTATCATTATAGTCAGGCTTAAGAGTTACCTCTAAATCTTAGGTGTCATTGCCTTCTGTCTGTCAGCGCAGCTGTATTTTCAATTGTTTGCTAAAACAGTCGCCTCAGTTTGAAAGCTTTTGTATACATAAATTAATTTTTCAACACAATTGCAATTACAGCATCAAAAAGAAATGTAACAAGTTTATAATAATTACCATACCGTCATCAGGTCAGTAACAGCGGATTGAGCAGGATCTAAACTCCGTTGATATATTAATGGAACATATTTTCGCTTTTCTGAAGTATTTAATAAACTTGCAGGCATGTTTTGTACAAATGTATGTATCGTGTAAATTCAATTTAGTTCTGTTTGACAACTTGATTGAATTTGTAATGTATTTTAGGGAAAGCTGGCACTGCATTAGGAAGTGCTATTTTCAGGAACAATTACACAGTGATTTGAGCTATCAGTAACCTATATCTGGGACAAATAGTTTCAGTTATGGCTTGTCAGTAAAAGTTTCCGTTATCATATAGTTAAGTGGATTAAAACGTACTGCTCGTTCTGCAGGAGTGAGGTAGGAACTACACATTCCACAACAGAGCAAGTTTTATTGAGTTTTCGGAGAGAAGATTTACTAATGAAGATATCGCGAATTTAGAATTAAACAAAATTCTTCAAATGAGGGCGGTTAGGCCCATAGAAGACATGTCCGGAGTGAGTTTAAATTTTTACATGTATATATATATATATATATATATATATATATATATATATATATATATATATATATATATATATATATATATATATATATACAGGTGACTTGTAAGTGGTTGCATTCCTTTAAGACGGTGATAGTACATCTTTTTTGCAACATAATAAACCATATATCACATTATACAAAGTCCTCTGGTTTTCGAGTTATATCACTTTTAATGATTTTTCGAAAATTTTTCATGTGTTGCTATATTTATTCAAATTTTGTGTGGTAAGCACTTCCTCATTTTTTTCTCTTTCATATAGTGCAGACATTAATTCACGTTGTGCAATGATCACTATGCTGAACAGGATAATAGTAAAATACTGGGCGCAGCAAGTGCGTTATGGAAGTGAATTTTCATAAAAATGTTTTTAATTACAAACATTTCGCTCTAATGCGAGCAGGCAACAATTTGGTCACCGGTATAACCTATATAGTAGGAACAATGTACCATATTTTATCAAAATAATTATCTGAATATGTACAAACATTTTCCGAAAATAAACTTTAAATGTTTCTGAGAAAACTGGTCTCCTAGCCAAATAACCTTAGATTAATAGCAAATTGAGTTACTGAAATTTGAAACATTTAATGAAAATTCGCAACCAAAACGCCCTTGCTGCGTTCATACAGAAATTTTCCGAAAATACAGTTTAATGTTGGTTTCCTAACCAAAAAAACTTACGTTAATAGCAAATGAGTTATTGAAATTTGGAGGATTTAATGAAAATTTGCTACCAAAACGCACTTACTGCTTCCAGATTTTTTCTTACAAAGATGCATCATATTTCGATAAAAAATGCTAAAAAGCAGTAACAAATTTGTTCTACGAAAAGTAGCTAAAAATGATAGACCGTTAAACCATAAACTTCACTAAACCTACAGCGAAAGCATCAACTTAACTAAACCGACAGCCAAAGCATCAGAGAAAGGGTCTATTTGAAATGAATTTTCTGTAAACATTTTAGTAAAATGAAGGGAAATGACGGTTGAATCTGAAACTGAAGGGTTCGCAGCACACTTTTCTTGCAACATTTTCTTTTCACAATCCGTATTTGTTTCACGTTCTTTGCCTAAACATTGCCAATTTTGACGTTTTAAATTGCAAGTTTGACGTGTTAAATTGCGAGTTTGACGTTTTGAGGAAAACTCCAAAATTTGTTGCTTTAGCTGCCCATAAATTTTTTGTCCTTAAACTTAGAGACCTAGATTTTGGTACATAGTTCACTCTTTATAATACAAATACACGTCCCAAATTTCGTTGCCCTCACTTTGTTATTTCCGGAAATATGAATTTTTTTATAAAGCAAACAAACAATTTTATGGAAAAACCTGGTCTGACTTTCCTGGCTAACGAACATATCCAAGCCACTTGCAAAAGGAAGGTACTCACCAAATTTAATCAAGATCGGTCTATTATTTTTTGAGTTATCGGTACGATATATATATATATATATATATATATATATATATATATATATATATATATATATATATATATATATATATATATATATATATATATATATATATATATATATATAAACACGGATCTCCCCATTAGTGAATTTTTTTAAAGAAAATTCACTAAAAAAGAAAATTTGAATCACCAACGACTTATGGGCCAGCCTGTTATTGTCGAAATATTTTTCGTATCTTGCATAATGATGGATATATTGAACTTTAATTTTTTTTACGAAAATTCGACAAAAATGATATACCATTAACCATAAACTCTATAGCCAACACTACTGCCAAAGCATCAGAGAAAAGGTCTATTTGAAATGAATTTTCTGGGAATATTTTAGTAAAATTAAGGACAATGACGATTGAAACTTTGACTTCAGGCTTTGTAAAACATTATTCTTGAGACATTTTCTTTCCATAGCTCATATTAGTTTCAGGTTCATTGCCTAAATATTACCAATTTTGACGTTTAAAATCGCGACTTTTGACGTTTTGAGGAAAACCTAAATTAATTTTTCTTTAAATTCCTGTAACTTTTTTGGACTTTAACCTACATAGCTAAATTTCGGTAGGTAATTACCTATAATAATGTAAACCCGCGTACCAAATTTGGTTGCCCTTACTTTATTAATTCCGGAGATATAAATTTTTTTCGAAAGAAAACCGAAAATTTTCCGGGCGAAACTTAGCAGATTTTCCTGGCTAACGAACATAGCCAAGCCACTTGCGAAGGTACTCACTGAGTTTTATCAAAATCGGTCTATTATTTGTTTTAGTTATAGGTGTGTTTATATATATATATATATATATATATATATATATATATATATATATATATATATATATATATATATATATATATATATATATTTGTGTGTGTGTGAGGGCAAAAATTATCTGTATCCTGAAAAAACGACGTTTATTTTCAAAATTTGATAACAAAAAATTTCTAGGAATACTGTAAAAAAACCTCGCCGGTCCTCTAGCTTCCTAATGGTGTACGAATTGTTAATTGTCTTCTAGTTACATAGATATCTCACAAGCAATGATGCGACATAGGTACATGTCATTCATTCGCCATATAGTTTGCAAGTTAAGGATATAGGTTGAAAGTTATTTAAGGTTGCTATGAAAATAATAGCCAAATGTCAATTATCATTTACTGAGATACTTGTCGCATTTGATTGTTAACGCGTGTGATACCTAAGTTGTGGCTTACGTGAAAAAGTTGTTTCATTTGATGCTGGCGACATTTACGAATGCTGAATATGCAGAATTTTATTCATTTACGGTTTCTGTAATGGAAATGCGGCTGAAGCTCAACGTGAATATAAACGGCGCTCTCCAGATAGGCGCGTACCTCATTCCACAGTGTTTGGAAGAACATACAGAAGGATTCATGAAACTGGCTCCGTTAATGAAATTCATCGTGAAGTTTCAACCTCGAGGCTTAATTCTGGGATAGATGGGGAAATGTTGAACTCTTTCGAAGAAGATCCCACGACAAGTACTAGGACACTTTTCTCTTCCCTGAGCGTCTCGCACTGAAAAGTATGGTCAGTTCTGTATCAGGAACGACAGCATCATTACCATTTCACGTCAGTTCAAGGACTGCAGCTAGGTGATCCAACAAGAATGCTTCAATTTTGCCATTTCCTGTTGAACGCTGATAATGAAGATAGAAATTTCCTGTCTAGAATTCTGTGGTCCGACGAGACAAAATTCACTGAAGAAGGAATATTCAATTGTCATAATTCTCATTACTGGTCTATGGAGAACCCCAGATTAACTAAGGTAACAAGTTATCAAAGACGATTCAGTGTTAATGTTTGGATCGGTGTGATTGGTAACAATCTGGCAGGTCCGCATTTCTTTCCACACAACCTAAATGGTGAAGATTATGAAAATTTGTTATCACATGATCTTAAAGAGTTACTGGATGACGTACTACTTGCAAACATATGTGATATAATTTTCCAGCAAGACAGGTGCCCGGCACACTATTGTCACAACGTAAGGGCGCTATTGCTGCCACGGAGTCCAGATTTAACTCCAATAGATTTCTATGCATGGGGTCATATGAAACAAATCGTTTACGAAGTGGAGATTCACACACAAGAGTAACTGATTTATAGAATTCAGCAAGCAGCATGACAAATCAAAAGCAATTTTTCTAGTAGGATTACTATAACAGAAATTTGCAAACAAGCTCGTGCGTGTATAAGAAATGGAGGTAACAATTTTGACAATATTTGTGAGACTTTTTTAGTTAAGTTAAGTTAAGTTCTTTACAGTACTTGTAGAAATTTGTTATCAAATTTTCAAAATAAACGTCTTGTAAATGTTAAATTTATTTGAAATTTTTCACGATACTGATAATTTTTGCTCTCACATTTCTTTAATATTATCCTGTTCAACATAGTAATGATTACATACATTTGAATATTAGTAGTAACACATGATGAATTTTCGAAAAATAATTAAAAGTGAAATAACTCGAAAACCAGAGGACTTTAAATAATGTGACATACAGGGTGTCGCGCCAAGATATTTAGTTAGCCGTTTTTTAATAACTACTCCGATTTCAAATTTGAAAATTTACACACATACTACTGAGACAAATTCCAGTTCAGTGAAAGTAGTGTGTTTTATGTCAGACTTCCGGTTTAACCGGAAGTGACCATTAACTTGCTTATTTTAAACACAACATGGCACCTTTCATTACATTTTTTAATTCTGCATTAAATTTGAGATAAATTATTACTAATATACTATATGTGAAAATATGTCCGTTTTCGAAATTTTTCGATTTTTTTGAAAATTCTCGCTGAAACCAAGGTGAACGTTGCACGCTATCTCTCTGTGGAAATACAACTGAGAAGACTCAGTTTTTGTACAGATGATCCTCAGATTGGCTCAACGACACGTTTAATAGCGTTTCTTTTAAATATACAGGGTGACGAGAATTAGCCGTGTCATTTGGTAAAATTGAAATCACAATTACTCGCTTATTTCAAATGGAACACCCTATATTTTATGAGCTATTTCGGGTCGCATCCGGTTTTGCTTTCAACGTGTATTAGCATTCCCTATACCCAAATTCCACTGTTTCTCGATTATTTCAATTTCACTTAATTTAAATTGTCACAATAGACTAATAGCAGGCTTCGAAGCTTGTTAATATGCTTGTTGACCTCTACATGTCAAAAGAGCGTCAAGCGAAGCTTATTGTCATTAAAATCGAGATATTATCAGTCAACGCGGTGCAAAAATGGCAAATTTGCCGTACACAAACGACGATTTCTTGGAGCTTCTAATTATGTATGGTTAGTGGTAACGAATTGTGGGCCGAACATGTCGTGCACTTGCAGAAAAGTACCCGAATAAACCGAAACCCAGCCATGACAAGATAAAGAGGTTACCGCAAAATTGTTCACAGTATGGAAGTTTTTGCCCAAAAGTACAGAAGCGTAAGCCACTCGTCGATAACGAGGTAAACGAATTGAACGTATTGGCATTTTTTGTGGCTGATCCCAAGGCATGCATCAGGGATTGCGAAAAAAACTACGCTTGTTAGCGAGAACGATTCACAGAATTTTGAAGAAGCATCATTGGAGACCCTTCTCTTACCGCCCGATACATGGTTTGCAACCAAATGATCTTCTGGACGTGTTAAGTTCTGTGAATGGTTACTATTGAAAACACAAGAAGATGAGGTTTTTTAAAACAAATTTGTAGTTATCCGCGAAGCTCAATATCTTATTTTTCTATAATTTATTACCCACGTGCGTTTACATAGGTGTTACTAAGGTTCAAGATTGAAGATTCTGGCTTGATGGGAAATTTATTGAGCTATCGGATTCGAAATAATCTTACGAAAATTTTCTACCATAACATAAAAAACCTTTTTTGTTGTTTATTGTTTGCAAAAACTGGATGGGTTGACTAAAACAAAACCATCCAAACAATTAATAAGGAAAAATACCTGCCATATTTATTATAATTCGACAGGTACATTCCCTTTGTAAATAATTATTTCTTTCTGAAAAACGTTTGTACCTTTAATGAACACAATTTTTTAAGGCACTTGCAATACTTACATATTATATCTCAGACCAAATTTTAATTTAGTAGCTCCATATAAAATATAAATTTTTTCAAATAATCTCTAACTGGGACTCTAAAAACGATCTCCAAGGTCCATTTAAATTTAAAGGATTAGTTTTAATAATAAATCTTACTAATAGTGTACAATTCTTATGAAAATTCACTACCATAATGTATTTGCTGCGTCTAGACTTTTTTTCTAATGATTAAAGTAACGACTCTTGTGTACCTAATGATTGGAATAAGTCGCTATTATAAAAGGTTGTTTCAAATCTGAATTCAAATCAAGCTTGCATTTCAGCTGTAATAATATTGATGCCGAATATTGTGTAGTTAGAACATGAGAGATGTGCTAAGTGCAAAGTGATAACTGAATCACTAGGCTTCTTTATTATCTTTAGAGATACTGATAAATAAGCATTTTCAGACACATAAATGCTTTCTGTTTAAATTGTATTAAGTAAAAATAAACAAAAACCTAATTTAGAGGTGGCAATTTCAACATACCTTTTATACGAATACATTTTTGACTATGAGATTTGCTTAAGCTCCGCGGTTGATTGACAAATTCACAATTGTCTTAGGACAAAAAATTCCTTTGTTGCTTCGTCAAAAACATCGTTTGACTAATTTCATTATCGAATATATCCACACGAAGCACCTTTATCCTGGTCTGCAGCATTTGCATTTCTTGATCTTGCAGAACTGTTGGATTTTGTCTACGAAAAGAGTTATTCGTTCTTTTTGGTGAAGTTTCTTTGAAAAAATTAACTAATGAGGAGATCCCGACTTGAATTTTGAAAAAATTTCTTCAAGTGAGCCCTAATTAGGCCCCGCAGAACACATATCTGGGGTCAGTTTCAATTTTTATGTTTACATATATATTTTTCCCTATAAAAACCCAAAATTTTCCTGGAAAAACTGGTCAGATTTTCCTGGCTAACGAACACATTTACAAAAGGAAGGTACGCACCAAATTTCATCAAAATCGGTCCATAATTTTTTGAGTTATCGCTGTGATATATATATATATATATATATATATATATATATATATATATATATATATATATATATATATATATATATATATATATTCCCATTAGTCAACTTTTTGTTTTACGAAAAATTCGCTAAAAATGAGCTACGCACACCGTTGGGATGGCTATTAGCTCGTGTAACAGCAATTCATCCAGGCTCGGATGGAAACTGTCGAGTTGCAACAGTTAAGACTACAACGGGTGTCCTTCAGAGACCTGTATACAAATTGTGTTTGCTTCCAAATCGATATTAGTGTTGTGAACTATTGTAAGTAGATGCCTTCCCAGACCTACAAATGTACATTTTCTAATGCTATCTGACAGCACATTGACAATTCACAGTTCACAGGTCACAAAGGAAGACAGAGTGCCACACGAGCCGTAGTACGAAGCACAAGTTTGTTCATTAACATTGTTATAATGTTATATAGTTTACTGTTTTATTTAGTAAAACATACTTAAATCACAAAGTATGTCAATATATTAATTAAAGTTATTTAGAGTGCATACAACTCAATTCCACTGCCTAAAAGTGAGGCCTGACAAGCCAATTTATAACAATTAGTATTGTTGTAATAGTGGCATATTATTTTGTAAATAATTGCATATAATATTTTGCGTACTTAGAGCTGAAACTATTATTTTTTTGGGTCGGCTGTATCTTCAATACTGCGTCTGAATGATTATTTGTAATTGATTGTTTTTGTTTAATTGATTGTTTATTTTTAATTTACATAGATATTTGGCATACAAGTATTTCGTTTTTGGTAACTTTGTATTAATATATTGTCTACTCTTAAAACTCTGCGATATATTCCGTAAGAGGCGCCGAAAGAAGAGTCAAGATGGAGAAATGAACCAGGTGGGTTATAACTGTAGTTCGGAAGAATTTTAATTCAATCGTATACAGTCCAATCGAAGTAACTACTTAATTAACGTGCGTCGTGACAACATATATATATATATATATATATATATATATATATATATATATATATATATATATATATATATATATATATATATATATATATAGAGGTTTTTTCTTTAACATCGGTTTATTTCCCCGACTATGGCCAATCACCGCCACCAGGGAACAGTTTCACCTCACTCGCCTGGAATTTGCCGAACCCCCGCCTTTCTGTAAGGAAGACATGGATTTTTAACGTGCCCAACATCGCATGGACAGGACCCACCACTTTACGCGTAACGTGCCGACATTCAACTTGCTCATTTACAATGCCAGAACCTCGGTTGATGTTAGTATTACAGTATGTACTGAAAATGTGAATGAAGAAGCCTGGGATCCAACCCGGTCCCCCTCGGTTCAGAGGCACATGTTCTTACCAGTGAACTACCGAGGCTCTAAGTATCCAGGGGTGTTAATTATTTAGCGATGGTGTCTTGTGATGAATTTAATTAATCGCACTAAAGTGGTATGTTGTATAACCCTGGCGGTACCAATATTTAACAAGAAACTTCATGAGATTATTATTTGTAATTAAATTTAGTGTGAAAGGTAGTGAGAAAAAATAAAACTACTATTATATATATATATATATATATATATATATATATATATATATATATATATATATATATATATATATTTTTCAACAACACACCACGAGGGCTTACAGCTCAAATACTACCGTACCCTGGGCGTCGACAAGGAGGAAAGAGTCAACTTGTTAATTCTGAACTTGAAGTTTTGAAGGGGAAGGAAAAACATGTGCCGGCAAGGAATTCCACAACTTGGAAGTCTTCGAGACAAAAGAGCGGGCATAACAAGATATTTTATGTCTAGTACTCTGGAGAGTAAAAGGGTGCATTCGCTCTCTTCCCCTGGTAGATCTGTTGTGAGCAGCAGGTGGAGGAACTATGAACGAAAGCTTCTCTGAGCAGTGCCCGTGCAGATATCTATAAAAGAAAGAGAGAGAGAGGTCACCAACGGCACGACGGTGTGCAAGGGATGGCAGCCTTTGGGTGAGGGTAGGGTCACCGATGAGACGTATACTGAATTGAGTCCAGGATAGCGAGTGTAGAAGCGGCAGCGGCACCTCAGATGTGGGAGCAGTATTCATGGTTTGGCCTTATTTATGAAGTATATAAGGTATATAGATTAGCTGGTGAAAAGTATTTGCGAGCCTGGAAGAGGAAACGTAATTTCTTAGCAGCCGCTTCTGCAATTGATGTGACATGTTGATGCCAATTGAGATTTTGATCCACAGAAATGCCAACAAATGAAAAGGACTCATTACTTTGAATAACTTGGTTGTTCATTGTAATGGGTCTAGGGCTGGTGTATCTCTTATGTGATAGAAAGCAAAACTGAGATTTGGTGAAGTTCAATTGTACAAAATTTCTACTTCCCCAGTCTAATATTTTGAAGATCCACAGAGACAGAACCCTCCATGAGTCTGCGATCCTCATCTAATTGGGCTAAAGGGACAGGCTTAGAATATTGTATATTTGAGTGGAGGGTGCTGTCGTCCGCGTAACTATGAACTGGGTTGTATGTGCTAGAGTGGAGGTCATTGATGTGGAGAAGAAACAAAGTAGTGACTAAAGTTGAACCTTGAGGGACTCCTGCATTAATTGGGTTCAGTTTAGAAGAATGGCCATCCACGACAACAGAAATGCTCCGGTTGGAGAGGAAATTGGCTGTCCAGGTACACAGTTTTGGTGGTAGGCCATAGTCTGGAAGTTTATTAAGCAGCGCTGTGTGCCAGACCTGGGCTAATGTTTTGGATATGTTTAGATCGACAATCTGGGATTCACCGTGTAGTTCCATAGACTTGCTCCAAGAATGTGTGACAAAGGAAAGGAGGCAGTTGATTTTCGCTGACGGAATCCATACTGCCTGTCGTGGATTAGACTCTGTTTTTCAAGAAATTTTAGTAATTCCGTGTTTATATACTTTTCCATCACTTTAGAGACGACTGAAAGGAGAGAAATAGGCCTGTAGTTGCTAGGAAGCGCTTTATATCCTTTCTTGGGGACGGGTTGTACTCGAGCAGTTTTCCAGTTACTAGGGAATATGCCTCTATTGTAAGATGTGTGAAACAGACGAGTCAGGACAGGAGCAAGTTCTGGTGCGCATTTTTTGAGAATTGCTGGGATCTCGTCAAGGCCAGAGGCTTTCCTGGTATTAAGAGTAGAGAGCATATTTCGTACCTTTTTAGTTTTGAAAATGATATCCGTCATTTTATGCGCTACACTAGGGACTGTTGGTGGTTGAACCTTTGGAGGTGGGTTGAGAGTAGAATTTCCGGCGAACAACGAGTCAAAAAGTTCAGCCTTGCCCAGGGCGGTAGAAACAATTTCATCCCCTGAAACAAGTGGTGGGAACGTGCTCTTGCAAAAATTATTCCCAATAGGTTTAGCAAGAGTTCAAAAGGGTTTGCTTCTTACTTTGTTTTGATGTGGTTATTAAACGAGTTTTTTGCCTCAGAAAGAATGCGGACATAGCGGTTTCTTGCGTCGTTAAATGCTTGATGATTTTCTTGACTGGAATTGTGTAGAAGTGTTTTGACCTCTTTAAGTCTGGCCTTGTCACAGGATTTAGAGAACCAGGGCTTTTGAGTGGCTGAAGAGGTTTTCTGTGTACGTGGAATAAATAATTCCATGCCAGCTTGGATAATTTCGGTGACGTTTTGTGAGATATCAGAGGCGTTAGGATGAGAGCAGACAGACGCCCATGGAAATGAGAAAAAGTAATCCCGAATTTAGTCACAGTTCGCGGAGTTGTAGTCCCAACCATACGTGGGTGTGATGACTGTGTGTCCTCGGGTTGCATTGCGCAGGAAGCAGTGATCATGCCGGGATCTGAGCGACCAAGGGGGGAGGTATTAATGTGTTTTATAGTTTTTTGTAGCTATTGTTTCGTGACGCTTATATGTTTAAATGCAATTTTGTCTTTCTTATAAGAAAAAGCTGTTAATGTTTATTAGAATCAATTAGTTACGTCAAGTAGTTGTCGCTAAATTGGAGAACTTACATCTTACATATCCTACAAATGGCGACTCAGATTTTGCATTCCACAACTCGTGTAATAGTTGATATTGTTTCTTGACAAATGAGTCAGAATAATTCCATTTCAAACTCGACTGAGCTTTAAGGAGTATGGTGAACTTCCTCTTAGACATGCACCAACTAGAGCTAGTTAGAACATTTCGTGCAAACTTAATGTGAACTTTTGTCTGATATTCGGCGCTTAGCTCCCTTGAGAATATGAATTTTCCAGCTTCAACGCTTTGGATTTAAATTGGATTCAACGTTTACGTTAGTGTGTTCTTAACTAAGATTTTTTTTTTGCCTTTCATGTACCGCTACATTGCAATTTACATACAATTTAATAATTTCATGGTAAGTACAATTTGGGGAATCCAATTCATCACAATGCACTTTTTTTTGACCCGACGATCGCTTCGCTAACATAGTTAGCATCATCAAGGGGATGAATAAACTAAGTGGGTAAAGACTGGAACTTTTATTTATTGTTACTTTTCTAAAATTCATAATTTGTTTTATTTGTGATCTCTGCTGTAAAATATGTTAAATGTCAGCATTATTACTGTAATTGAACGTTGATAATTAAAGAACTAATTAACTACTAAAATAAATATTACATATATATAAAAATCCTGAAGGCAGCAAATGCGTTATGGAAGTGAATTTTAATAAAAATGTTTTTAATAGCAAATATGTTTCCCTAATGCAAGCAGGCATCAATCTCGTTACAGGCACAGCCAATATAGTAGAAACAATGTTGCATATTATATTAAAATAACTTGGTTTGAAAATGTACAAAAATAAACCTAAAATGTTTCTGAGAAAACTGATTTCTTATCTAACGAACCTTAGGTTAATAGCAAATTGACTTATTGAAATTTAAAGCACTTAATGAAATTTCGCTACCAAAACGCACTTAGTGTGAAGGGTGTTCGCAAAAGAATTGTAGGTATCACCAGCGACTTATGGACCATCCTGTGATTGTCAAAATAATTTTATAAGATGCAGCTCAAGACATCCTATAAATTAACGTATACAATTTTTTCCGTATCTATAGATCGTCAAACCATAAACTTAACTAAAACTACCGCCAAAGCATCAGAGAAAGGGTCTATTTAAAATTAATTTTCTGCAAACATTTTAGTAAAATGAAGGACAATAGCGGTTGAAGCTGAAACATAAGGGTTTTGCGGAACGCTCTTCTTGCGACATTTTCTTCACATAATCCGTATTTCTTTCAGGTTCTTTGCCTAAATATTGAGAATTATGACGTTTCAAATCGCGAGGTTTTGCTGAAGACCCCAGTTTTTATTTTTTTAAATGTCCATAACTTTTTGTCTTTAAACTTACAGACCAAATTTTGGTATTTGGTTCATTCTTTATAATACAAACACGACTTTATTTACCCTGTAAGAAAACACGAAATTTTCCAGGAGAGGCTTGGCCGATATTCCTAGATAATCAGCTGGTCCAAGCCACTTGCAAAAGGAAGGTTCTCACCAAATTTGAACAAAATCGGCCCATAATTTGTTATTATCGGTGTGACATATATGCGTAAATGGTCACGATTGCCCATCTAAGGGAGATCTAAGTAAGGTAAATAATTATGCCGTACTGTAGTGGAATTAGGGTGTTTTAGCGAATCAAAGCGTACTATACAGGGTGAACCGCGATATCTTGAAGGGACGTACGTCCTTTGAGAGATCGTGTATTTATTCTGGAGGGTATGCGCTCGCTGAACTAGGTGGTTAATTAGTTATAGTGTCCAGCCTAGGTAAGGGCCAAGCTGGTCACGTTTTGTACCCATTTAAGGGAAACGGGAGCACGGACAGTGCTGAGGTAGGGTAGTATTTAGTGTGCCCGACATCGTGTGCTGTATTGGTGCGACTATGTTTGCTTTGAGGGACGGAAAAGTCCTCGGAGGAAGCAGAGATCAATCCAAAATGGTGTGCAATCGCTGGAGGGCATTGTGGGCGAGTTAGGGTGTTCCATATTAGGTAACCAATTACCTAGTGGTATTCATTAGTGAGTTAGGGTCGTGAAAGCGTGGGAACCGTTTGTTTGTTCACGGCGCGGATCCATTCCCCATTTGAAGTTTAGGGTATCCTGTTTTACGCTTGCCGTGCCTTGTTATGCTTTGTTTGCTGTGTGAATGCTAGCCGCCCGCTTAATTAGCATTAATTTTTAGACGTATTATTTTAGGTGCATATCACTGTATTTTTAAATGGTACACATTTGTGGTATCAATTGTAAAAGAATGTCTTGCCAGAGATAACACTATCTGAATTGAGATATGTTTCTCGATATTGGCATGCTTTGTAGCGAATTTTTAGTTTTAATTATTTGATTGATTTTTATTATTGCCGATTTCATTTTTGTAAATATCTAGAATGTTATTAGAAAGCTTTTATGTAACTAGTTGCGTTTCACTGCACTGCCTGTAGGTATTTGTACTAGTGTAAAAGTGTGAGGGCTAGAATCCTGTGACGGATTGCGACTAGCGTAGGCATATCGTAGTCGATAGTTGCCTGTTTAGAATATTTCTGCTTCCAACTTTATATGTTAGGGAAAACAGCCATTATTCAGGAGTGAGTGACTAAAACCCACTTACTCCTCGAGAACTCTACGGGACAGAATAACTTACGACCCCTGGCTATAGTTTTCATCTCCACTCGAGTTACCATGGGACAAGGCTGTTATGAAACAGTAACTTTGTGATGTTCTACGAAGGCCTTAGCAGAAGTCCTCACGGGGATCTGACCCCGTCCTATCTAATAGGGAATAAAGATGGCGCCCGAGGATAGTTTAAATAAAAACGTTTAAGTCACGCCCGAATGACGGATTGGCAAATTATCCGTCGGGCCATCTGCTGAGCCGGAGTTCATCGCAAAAAGATGTCGGCCCGAGCATGGACTTAGTTATGAAGTTTCGTAGGGATAGGATTTAAATATGCCCTGTACTTTAAGACTAGTTGGTGTCCTGGAGGACTGGACCAACGGAAGGTCTTGTAAAAGGGAACCTCTGTGTTCTGGGAATGGGCTGGTGAGTCCTGTATGTTGGATGGAATTTGTTCTGGTGTTTTAGTGACTTAGGTCCTGTTTTAGTCAGTTAGGAACTTAGTAGTCCTGGTTTTTGAATTGAGATATTCTGATTTACGTGGACTGGTCCTGTATATTGGACGAAATTGTCCTGTTGTTTTTTTTGGACATAGGTGTCCTGTGTTTTAGTGGGTTAATGACTTAGGAGTCCTGGTTTCTGGATAAATATATCCTGGTTGGAAGGACCGAGGTGTCCTGTAGGGAAGGGTTATCCCGTGCCCTGGATGTTAGGCTGAGGAAACTGCGAATATTGTTGAAATTTCGTGCCGTGCCTACGTAGTAGTATTCCATATACTGGGTGTTGAAGTGGATACTGTGATGTGTCAGCGGATACACTGACAGTAAATATGGATACTGAGGATAAAGGGGAAGGGGAAGCCGTGAAGGCAGAGTTGTCCCTAGACCCGGATGCATTTGATAGTCGTACCAGCTGGGTATATAAGCTGAAGAAAGGCGAGGTCGACGTTGAGTTAGCCAAGTTTAGGTTGGTGTGCTCTGGTACAGTCGATGAGAAAAAGCGACGTTTAGTTCAGTTTATAAAGGAGGGTCGATCGTCTCCGAACCCGATAACTTTACAGCACCCTCCGGTGTTTACGAATACAATGGCGAAACCGATTGTTGAAATTCCGAATGTGGCCGGATGGCACGTTCATTTTGATGGTAGTTCCGATCCGGAAACTTTCATGGAGAGGCTAGAGGAAATGAGGTCGTTGTATAATGTGACTCCTGAAAGTCTGCTCCGCGTGTTACCGCTGCTGTTAGAAGGCAGATGCCTGTTATGGTACCGGAATAACAAGACATCGTGGTTGACCTGGGAGGACTTTGTGAATAGCTTTCGCAAATTCTATTTTCCCAGGGATTACTATATTAACCTGGAATCAAAAGTGAGTCGCAGGTTGCACCGCAAAGGCGAAAAGGTGTTGCAGTATATAACAGATATACGTACCCTGATTCGTCGTCATGGGAAGATGACCGAAGAACAGGAACTGTAGTGGCTTTATAGGAACTTGTTGCCCGAATTTAAGCAAATGCTTTGGCAAAAAGATTTCACGACAGTGGAAGCTTTTGTAGAGTCTGCCACTGCCGTGGAAGAGGTTCTGTACGAGGTGGATTCAAAAGCGACCGGCCCGACACGGGCGGAAAACTCGGTAGGTTCCAAAGTTGGAACGGGTGTTAGCCTAGAGGCAAGAGACTCCGGAAGACAAGTACAGTCTTCGTCGAGTTCGCAGCCGAAGAGATGAAAACTATAGCCAGGGGTCGTAAGTTATTCTGTCCCGTAGAGTTCTCGAGGAGTAAGTGGGTTTTAGTCACTCACTCCTGAATAATGGCTGTTTTCCCTAACATATAAAGTTGGAAGCAGAAATATTCTAAACAGGCAACTATCGACTACGATATGCCTACGCTAGTCGCAATCCGTCACAGGATTCTAGCCCTCACACTTTTACACTAGTACAAATACCTACAGGCAGTGCAGTGAAACGCAACTAGTTACATAAAAGCTTTCTAATAACATTCTAGATATTTACAAAAATGAAATCGGCAATAATAAAAATCAATCAAATAATTAAAACTAAAAATTCGCTACAAAGCATGCCAATATCGAGAAACATATCTCAATTCAGATAGTGTTATCTCTGGCAAGACATTCTTTTACAATTGATACCACAAATGTGTACCATTTAAAAATACAGTGATATGCACCTAAAATAATACGTCTAAAAATTAATGCTAATTAAGCGGGCGGCTAGCATTCACACAGCAAACAAAGCAAAACAAGGCACGGCAAGCGTAAAACAGGATACCCTAAACTTCAAATGGGGAATGGATCCGCGCCGTGAACAAACAAACGGTTCCCACGCTTTCACGACCCTAACTCACTAATGAATACCACTAGGTAATTGGTTACCTAATATGGAACACCCTAACTCGCCTACAATGCCCTCCAGCGATTGCACACCATTTTGGATTGATCTCTGCTTCCTCCGAGGACTTTTCCGTCCCTCAAAGCAAACATAGTCGCACCAATACAGCACACGATGTCGGGCACACTAAATACTACCCTACCTCAGCACTGTCCGTGCTCCCGTTTCCCTTAAATGGGTACAAAACCTGACCAGCTTGGCCCTTACCTAGGCTGGACACTATAACTAATTAACCACCTAGTTCAGCGAGCGCATACCCTCCAGAATAAATACACGATCTCTCAAAGGACGTACGTCCCTCCAAGATATCGCGGTTCACCCTGTAGAGTACGCTTTGATTCGCTAAAACACCCTAATTCCACTACAGTACGGCATAATTATTTACCTTACTTAGATCTCCCTTAGATGGGCAATTGTGACCATTTAGTCACCACTAGATCTAGTAGACTCTATCTACACGTGAAATCCTAACTCCGCTGTTAATACTTCACGTAGAACAGCATTAATAAAACACAACAAGTTTAACCATTTACCAATTATACTTCTGCACGTTTCCCGAAGTGATAACTAACCTGATAAACTGATACCTTTACAGAACACAGTCCTCCTAGACTATTATTCTTTACTAACAACAGACCAATACACGGCCTCTTCGCTACTCTATAGCGATACGGGACAATCTTCCCTCAGGTACTATTACACCTAACGCTTTAACAAACTTCCACGCGAGATACGGACGACGGAGACCTGTTACCACGGCAATCGTTCAAAACCCTCTGTCTCGCGTTGCACCTGCTCTGTCCTCACCGCTTTTCCGACATGCGCCTAGGACACATCTTATTGCGCGTGTCAGACTGGCGTACAGCGGTCCGTTCTACAAGAACTGCGTTTGGATTCTGGCGAATTTTCATACTTTAAAATGAATCAGATTTATTGTTCAACAAATATCCGTTATTTATACCGCCTAAACGGCTCATTAATTATTCAAATAACTGCAATAAATCGGACTTCATTACACCCCCCCCCCTTCTTCGGTTAACAAAAGACGCAGTCTTTTGTTACTACTCAACCTCCTCAACATCATTCGTTGAGTAGACTACTGTGATAACGCCAACGCCGCGCGAAAGAAAGAACAAGTCAAAAATTAAAGGTTCCTAAAATTAACTGTACATAATCCTTAACCCCTAAGCAACGCTTGGCCACAAGGCCAAAACGGAGCGATCCCTAAAACTAACTTAACCTACTTCACTGTCACTGCACAGTTTCACCTTTCACTTTGCACAAGTGTTCAAAAATGGGGGAGGGAGAAAGAAGGCACAGGCATGGAGAACTGGCTGAAGACACCCCTAGCAAGTGGCTGGAATTCCACCTCGAGCACGTTTTTCACCAGCTCCATCAACTCCCACGCCGAGCTCCATCGGCGAGCACTGTATGCCCACGGATCGGGAACCAGCTCCTACACAGGAGGTTAGTGCCTGTTGCGAGACGTTTTCCCTCTCTTCCTGGTCCTGCTGTTTCTTCCAACAAGGACATCTTCGGGACAGCGTTCCTCGCTTCCCACATCGGTAACAGAATATGCCCGATCGCCTTGCGCAGTGCGACCGCATGTGACCTGATTGGCCACAGCGCCAACATAACTTGCGCTTATATACAGGCTGCATTTCTTCGGCCACACTTGCGACGGCCTCTGGCTCCACCATACAATTTCCAATGCTAACCTTTTTCTTTGCACGCTGACTTTCTCGGTGCTCTGTCCTTCTTGCGAACCTATCCTGTATAGCTGCCGTCAAGCAATTGCCTTTGGAGTATCTAGGCCCTGGACCAAGCAGGTCTATGCTGACAGCTTTACAGGGTTCATATTTCTGGGACAGTCTCTTTTGGGACACTCTGTAGCTTCGACAATCTACACAGCTTCTCACATATTTTACAGCCTCGCGAAACATACCTGGCCAGTAATATTTCTGGGCCAATGAAGAAATTGTTTCCGCAATTCCTAAGTGTCCAGCTGCCGCAGCATTATGGTCCTCTCCTAAAATGCGTCTGCGCAGCTGTTTTGGAACACACAGCTTCCAGCGATGGGACAGCTTCCGTGTGTTACATTTATGTGGATTTGGAAAGCTACGGTACAAGCGATCACCACGGATGCAATAATCGGGACAGGCATCCGGATGCGTTGACACCTCTTCGAACTTCTTGTCGTACCAGTTGTCGGTTCGCTTGCCTTCGGCACCAAAATCGGTCACCTTAGCATCTGCGCCCTTCCGACAACTCACATCCAAGTTGGCGATTGGGGAGGAAATCTGAGCAGGCAACGAAACACTTGCCTTATGCCTACTTCTCCCTATATCATGCCTCTGCCTAATCTTATTTTCATTCAGCTCTTGTTCTCTCGGGTCCACCTCTATCTGAGCTAGCGGTTTATAAAATTCTTCCATACTTGCCACTTGACCCGCTGTTCGTTGTGATTGGTCGACTCGGGCTTGGGTATCCAAATTCTTGATCACGATGGTGCCACTTCTCAAATCGAGAACCAGGTCATGGACTCCTAGCACGTCCATCCCCAACACCATATCCACGGACAGAGTCGGCAGAACCAAGCATCTTGCTTGCACAACGCCAGAGTCAATACCCAGACTCAATTGGAACATTTCCAAAATGGGCGTCGTTGTTCCATCAGCCACTCTCGTAGACAGACCTTTTTCTTCCCAGGATACCAATCCCACTTGTCTGCACCATGCGGTCACAGACTCACCAATAAACGACCTTGTCGCCCCGGTATCTATCAGTGCATTGAAGTTTCTTCCCTCTACCTTGACCAGTAGGAAGGGCCTTGTGTCAGAACCATGCACCCATTTGTCTTGCGGGGTTTCGGTCTTCGGGGCCGCCAATAGGTTCAAGCCTACACTGCCCCCTCTCGAGTTTTCCGACTGGGAACAGGGGCAATCTCGGGACCACAGACCTTGCTTGCCACATCTGGTACAGCGCGGCTGCGCAACAGATTGACATTGACTGCGGTAATGTCCCCTTTTCCCACACTTCCAGCATTGCGCTGCGCTATCCAGTCTAGAAGGCTGAGTGGTAAAATGAACCTTCTTTTCGTGTCCCTTCGGCTGCGAACTCGACGAAGACTGTACTTGTCTTCCGGAGTCTCTTGCCTCTAGGCTAACACCCGTTCCAACTTTGGAACCTACCGAGTTTTCCGCCCGTGTCGGGCCGGTCGCTTTTGAATCCACCTCGTACAGAACCTCTTCCACGGCAGTGGCAGACTCTACAAAAGCTTCCACAGTCGTGAAATCTTTTTGCCAAAGCATTTGCTTAAATTCGGGCAACAAGTTCCTATAAAGCCACGACAGTTCCTGTTCTTCGGTCATCTTCCCATGACGACGAATCAGGGTGCGTATATCTGTTATATACTGCAACACCTTTTCGCCTTTGCGGTGCAACCTGCGACTCACTTTTGATTCCAGGTTAATATAGTAATCCCTGGGAAAATAGAATTTGCGAAAGCTATTCACAAAGTCCTCCCAGGTCAACCACGATGTCTTGTTATTCCGGTACCATAACAGGCATCTGCCTTCTAACAGCAGCGGTAACACGCGGAGCAGACTTTCAGGAGTCACATTATACATGCGATGAACTCCGGCTCAGCAGATGGCCCGACGGATAATTTGCCAATCCGTCATTCGGGCGTGACTTAAACGTTTTGATTTAAACTATCCTCGGGCGCCATCTTTATTCCCTACTAAATAGGACGGGGTCAGATCCCCGTGAGGACTTCTGCTAAGGCCCTCGTAGAACATCACAAAGTTACTGTTTCATAACAGCCTTGTCCCATGGTAACTCGAGTGGAGATGAAAACTATAGCCAGGGGTCGTAAGTTATTCTGTCCCGTAGAGTTCTCGAGGAGTAAGTGGGTTTTAGTCACTCACTCCTGAATAATGGCTGTTTTCCCTAACATATAAAGTTGGAAGCAGAAATATTCTAAACAGGCAACTATCGACTACGATATGCCTACGCTAGTCGCAATCCGTCACAGGATTCTAGCCCTCACACTTTTACACTAGTACAAATACCTACAGGCAGTGCAGTGAAACGCAACTAGTTACATAAAAGCTTTCTAATAACATTCTAGATATTTACAAAAATGAAATCGGCAATAATAAAAATCAATCAAATAATTAAAACTAAAAATTCGCTACAAAGCATGCCAATATCGAGAAACATATCTCAATTCAGATAGTGTTATCTCTGGCAAGACATTCTTTTACAATTGATACCACAAATGTGTACCATTTAAAAATACAGTGATATGCACCTAAAATAATACGCCTAATAATTAATGCTAATTAAGCGGGCGGCTAGCATTCACACAGCAAACAAAGCATAACAAGGCACGGCAAGCGTAAAACAGGATACCCTAAACTTCAAATGGGGAATGGATCCGCGCCGTGAACAAACAAACGGTTCCCACGCTTTCACGACCCTAACTCACTAATGAATACCACTAGGTAATTGGTTACCTAATATGGAACACCCTAACTCGCCTACAATGCCCTCCAGCGATTGAACACCATTTTGGATTGATCTCTGCTTCCTCCGAGGACTTTTCCGTCCCTCAAAGCAAACATAGTCGCACCAATACAGCACACGATGTCGGGCACACTAAATACTACCCTACCTCAGCACTGTCCGTGCTCCCGTTTCCCTTAAATGGGTACAAAACGTGACCAGCTTGGCCCTTACCTAGGCTGGACACTATAACTAATTAACCACCTAGTTCAGCGAGCGCATACCCTCCAGAATAAATACACGATCTCTCAAAGGACGTACGTCCCTCCAAGATATCGCGGTTCACCCTGTATAGTACGCTTTGATTCGCTAAAACACCCTAATTCCACTACAGTACGGCATAATTATTTACCTTACTTAGATCTCCCTTAGATGGGCAATCGTGACCATTTAGTCACCACTAAATCTAGTAGACTCTATCTACACGTGAAATCCTAACTCCGCTGTTAATACTTCACGTAGAACAGCATTAATAAAACACAACAAGTTTAACCATTTATCAATTATACTTCTGCACGTTTCCCGAAGTGATAACTAACCTGATAAACTGATACCTTTACAGAACACAGTCCTCCTAGACTATTATTCTCTACTAACAACAGACCAATACACGGCCTCTTCGCTACTCTATAGCGATACGGGACAATCTTCCCTCAGGTACTATTACACCTAACGCTTTAACAAACTTCCACGCGAGATACGGACGACGGAGACCTGTTACCACGGCAATCATTCAAAACCCTCTGTCTCGCGTTGCACCTGCTCTGTCCTCACCGCTTTTCCGACATGCGCCTAGGACACATCTTATTGCGCGTGTCAGACTGGCGTACAGCGGTCCGTTCTACAAGAACTGCGTTTGGATTCTGGCGAATTTTCATACTTTAAAATGAATCAGATTTATTGTTCAACAAATATCCGTTATTTATACCGCCTAAACGGCTCATTAATTATTCAAATAACTGCAATAAACCGGACTTCATTACAATATATATATATATATATATATATATATATATATATATATATATATATATATATATATATATATATATATATATATATATATATATATATATATATATATATAATGATAAAATAGCCTTTATTTACACTGTAAATAATACAATACTCAAGTGCACAATTAAAAAGAAAAAAAAATACAACAATACAACATACTTTACAAAAACACAGTTCCATGTGCATAATTAAAAGAAAAATAATAAAAAACTGTGTGAATTGGGCGAAGTTCAGACGGATGTAGAATCATCCCCTGCTCTACCACTTACGCCCATATGCAAAACTGTCAGTCAAGAGCCAACCCGGCAACCTGCTCAAACACCACGCATAATCAGCAACAGTTTCTTTTTGAAGGAACGCACAGAACAGCTCATAACACTCTAATTAAGACCATTGTATATAGCGTATATCTGATAGGCAAAAGACCGTTTAAACAATTTTAGCATGTAGTTAGGTGGTGAAATTAAGTTCTGTGCGTTACCTTTCTATACAAGTATGTTGGGACTTTAGACACAATAATAGAATGGAACAATGTTGCTGCTCTCAGCGTGAAACGATTACGCATATTAAGCCACTTCGCTTCATTTAGTTTATGCGAGATATATTCGAATTTTCGAATGCCATACGCGAACCTCAGACAGAAATTTTGCAGTCTCTGTATCCGATTATAATCGCAACCGTCCAAGCATGGCGAATATAGTTCCGAGCAATAGGCAAACTGCGAGAGGACTAAGGTATTCCCAAGCATTAGCTTAACATCAATTGGAAGATAAGTCCTTTGCGGGTACAGCAGACGCAGGTTATTGTAGGCCCGCTGAAGGCAGGCACTAACATGCCGCTTATATCTAAACTTGTTATCCATTATCACACCCAAGTTTCGCACCTCATCCAAAAGTTCTAGAGGCTCCTTATTGATCATGATCCTTACATTTACCTTTAAGCGCTCTACAAGAATCTGACTGCCAAACAAAATAGCAGCCGACTTCTTCGCATTTAGACACAGCGATTGATCTTTGGACACTTTGTACAATGAATCCAGATCGGAATTCACCTTTTCCAGTGCATCCGAAAGCTCTGCGACATTAAAGGAATTGTATATCTGAATATCGTCAGCGTACATCTGTACTTTAGAATACTGAATGACCCTAGGGAAATGATTTACGTAAATAGCGAAAAGCAGGGGCCCGAGGACCGAGCCCTGCGGCACACCACTCTCTACAAGACGAGCATCCGACTCGCATCTGCCAATTCTCACAATAAGGTAGCGTTCCCTCAAGTAATTTCTGATCAAAGGCAGAGCCTCCGAGCCCATCCCAACAGCTCTCAATATTTTCAGCAATATATTATGATTTATTGTGTCGAAGGCCTTGGAAAAATCCAACAGCACCAGTAGTGTCAGCATACCCTGGTCCGTGGCTTGCAAAATGTCGTCTGTAACCCTTAGAAGTGTAGTGGCACAGCTATGATTAGCCCGGAACCCAGACTGAAAGTCAGATAAGATGTTCTTATCACTCAAGTAAGTCCTAAGCTGCGAGTCCAGCACCCTTTCCAGCAGCTTTGATAATATGTGCAATATACTGATTATCCGCAGTTGATTCTGTTCCGTAGGATCCACCACCTTCGGAAACGGTAGCCCGATAGCACATTTCCAGATTTTTGCAAAATAGCCTTCCAGAATACACGAGTTGATTATGTGTGTTATGAAGCCAACTAGATACCTGCTTCAAAGCTTAATCATAGTAATGCCCAATCCATCCCGTCCTGTTGCATTGGTATTGATCGCATTTATGTGCCGGAGCACCGTCGGATCATCGACCAAACAAAACTGAAATTCTTCCCCACCACTAATCGCGAAAA